>PVJA010003829.1:69050-91474 GCA_004027025.1 Myocastor coypus | reverse complement strand
AAAAGTGAAAGGATGGAAAACAATACTAATGCGCCAGCACCTCAAAAAAAAAAAAAAAAAAGCAGGGGTAGCAATCCTGTTTGCAGACAGTCTAAACTTCAAACCAAGACTGAACAAACGAAATAAAGAAGGCCACTACATATTGGTTAGGGGAAAACTTCAAGATAAAGAGGTGACTAAGCTGGGCGTGGTGGCGCACACCTGTAATCCCAGCACTTGGGAGGCTGAGGCAGGAGGATCGGTGCGAGTTCGAGACCAGCCTGGGCTGCAAAAGTGAGCTTAAGGCCAGCCTGAGCTGCATAGCAAGACCCTGTCTCAAAAAGACAAAAAAAAAAAAAAAAAAAAAAAAAAAAAAAAAAAAAAAAAAAAAAAAAAAAAAAAAAAAAAAAAAAAAAAAAAAAAAAAAAAAAAAAAAAAAAAAAAAAAAAAAAAAGAGGTGACAGTCATAAATATGTATGTACCCAACACAGGAGCAGCAAGTTATATAAGACAAATCTTAACAGACATGAAAAATCTAATATCCAATAACACAATCTTAACAGGAGACCTCAACACCCCCTTATCTGAAAAAGATAGGTCAAGCAGACAAAAACTTAGCAAAGAAGTAGCAGAACTGAACCAGAACTTAAAACAACTGGAATTAGTGGACATACACAGTGTTCCACCCAACCACTTCAAAATACACATTTTTTTCAGCTGTGCATGGGACATTTTCTAAAATAGACCACATATTAGTACATAGGTCATGCTTAAGTATATGCAAGAAAACAGAAATTATCCCATGCGTGTTATATGACCACAGTGTAATCAAATTGGAAATAAATGACAACAGAAACCACAAGAACTGCAGAAATACATGGAAATTAAACAACACTCTTCTCAACAACCAATGGGTTACAGATGAAAATTTTTTTTTTTTTTTGTCTGTCTTTTTGAGACAGGGTCTCGCTGTGCAGTTCAGGCTGGCCTTGAGCTCACTTTTGTAGCCCAGGCTGGTCTCAAACTCGCACTGATTCTCCTGCCTCAGCCTCCCGAGTGCTGGAATTACAGGTGTGCGCCACCACACCCGGCGGATGAAATTAAACAATATCTTGAATTTAATGAAAATTCAAACACAACCTACCAGAATTTATGGGATGCAATGAAAGCAGTTCTTAGAGGGAAATTTATAGCTCTGAACTCACACATTAAGAAAACAGAACGGGAACAAATAAATGCTCTCCTGGAGCACATCAATCGACTAGAAGTAGAAGAGCAAACGAAATCGAAAGCCCAAAGCCGGGAGGAAATTATAAAGATTAGAGCAGAAATTAATTCAATTGAGACAAAGAAAACAATACAAAGGTGGGGGAGGGGAAGGAAGTGGGGGAAGGGAAGGAGGGGAGGGGGAAGGAGGGGAGGGGGACGAGGGGAGGGGAAGGAGGAGAAAGGATGAGGGCAAAGGAGGAGAGGGAAAGGAGCGGAGGGAAGGAAGAGGAGGGCAGGGGAAGGGACGCTGTCAGTGGTATCAGCCCCTCTGCCTTCCCTGTGACCTTGGGTTTATTCCTCAGCCTGTTTGTTCTGTCGAGCTCAACCCTGGTTGCCTAGCCTGAGGTTCCGGGGCAGAGCTGGAGCCAGATAGAAGCCCCTGGGCTTTCAGAGTGCTCCAGCCTCCTGGATCACACATGTTTGCAGGAGAATTTGTCCCAGAATCAGGATGAAAGCATTGAATATTTGATAAGAAACAAAGGGCCCAATCATGTCCTTAAAGTACATGACTGCAGTGCCAGGTTCTCATGCTAGGGTCCAACAAGGCTAGGTGCTCGGGTTCCCACCCCGCTGGCCGGAGGAGCCCAGGACATCGTGAAGACAGTGGTGACACAACTGCCACACGCTACAGACTCACTTCCTGGGGTGCGAAGCCCGAGGGTGGCCGCAGGCCCAGAAGGAGCTGCTGCCTACCAGCAAGAGTTCCTAAGGGCCCGTGAGAGGGTAGATTTAGACAGCATCTTAAGCAGGAATCCAAGAATGTCTTAGAGAATAGCCACAGTGACCCGGAGCCAAAAATAACAGCCTTGGTTTGATTTATTCTCCTTGGAGTCCCTCCTGAGGGAGGCTGCATGCCCTGCGGTACCTCCCAGTGCCCACTAAGCAGCCCTTGGAAGCACCACAAGGATGCCTGTGATTGCTAGGAGGCCAGCACAGCAGGAGCGACCCAGGAGGACTTCCCAGAGGAGGTGCCACCTTGGTGGACACATGGAGACAGGCAGGGGAACAGACCAACAGGCATGAGGGCAAAGCCCCCACAGCAAAAGCTACAGCCCCTGAACTGGTAGCCGTGGCCCGAGGGTGACGTTGAATCCTTCTCAGTCTCTATTGCTCCGTTTCTATCAATTGCTTTTATAAAGAAGTTCTCAAAACACAGGTGCTTGCTTCATGAACATGCGGTCCTGGCATGGAGACCGTGCCCTCCCTTGCCAGGGGCAGCGAGTGTGGAGGGCTGCCAGGGCCCGGTGCCACTGCCCCATCACCGACAGCAGGACAGTGTCCTACTCTGTCTAGCTCTGCAGGGGGAGTCTGCCCTCCAGGGGCAGCCACAGGTTCTCCGGGGCCTCTCTCCTCTGCTGGAGTGCGGCCGCGTCCTCCCTGCAGGCTCACAGGACCTCTGGCTTCTCAGTAGATTTGTGTCTGAGTCCCAGTGGCCTCTTCTCCTTACGACCCTGGTGCAACCTTGTTTTAACATGGCCCCTCAGCCTCAGAAGTCCTGAGGCTTAGGACACCACACAGGAGTTTCAGGGACCTTGACCCAGCCCACAGCCCCTGGTATTGGGACACAGAACTGAGTCCCGCTCTCCCCTCTGCTAGGGTAAAGCCCAGGGCAGTCCCACCTAGCTAGGTCGGTGGGCAGAGGCTGCTGCCCGCAAGGATGCACAGGGACCATAGGGTGCCCTGGCCCCTCAAGGGGAAGAGCCTGTGCCAGCCACCCCAGGAACCAGCTGTGAGCCCCAAGGGGACCCAGAGAGACTCTGGAGATCCAACTTCCTCCACTTAGCATACACACACTCACCACACCAGCACACAGCACACATGCATGCTGCAGATACACACATGCCACAGACATACATGTGCACACAGACACACATAAACACACACATGCCACAGACACACACACAGACCTGCCAACACACACATACCTCACACCACTCACACACCACACACTCAGACATCCACCTATCACACAAACACACACCACATACACAGACATACCTGCCAACACACACATCCCTCACACAACACACTCAGACACATACAGCATACACACACACACACACACACACACACACACACACACACTCTTCTCCTGCAGTCTTGCTTCAGGCTGTGATGTGCAGGGTGATGGGACAGAGGTGACAGGGTGGCAGGAGGATAGGGCCTGACAGGGCTGGACAGCCTCTGCAGCCTGCGGACCTCGTGGATATGAGGAGAAGGCTCCATCCTCTGTTCCATTCCAGGACCCTCATGCCACCTGTCCCCTCCACAGTGCAGAGGCCACAGCTTCTAATTTCCCTGGCCACCAAGATGGGTTAGGAGGGCCTGTCACTGGCTCGTCAGGACCTGCCCCTGACCTCAGCCTCGTGCAAACCCGTGGTCTCCATGCCCTGCCTAGCTCCTTCCCAGTCTGACTTCCAAGCTCCATGGAGGTGGGGCTCTTGGGCAGCCCTGTCCTGGTCCTGCACACCTTCCTGCAGGGGGTAGTTGAGGGCAGTGCTGTGCACGGGGGTCCTCTCAGTGAATGGTGGGACAGGACCAGGGCAGGGCCCCCATGTGACCTCACTCCAATGACCAGTGTGGGCAGGCAGGACACTCGTTGCTCCAGACCCCTTTCCCAGTCACAACCTCTGTACACACTGAGCACAGACTCCTCTGCGGCTCCATTTCACAGACAGAGAAACTAAGGCCCAGGGAGACAAAGCCACTGACCCAAGGTGACATTAAGGGCAAGCAGCAGAGCCAGGTAGTCCCCAGGACTGCCTGCCAAGAACCCCCCCTTCGGGGACCCTCCCTGGGGCTCCCTTCCAGTAGAAAAGTCTTCAGAGGAAGAGGGAGGGAAAGCAAAGCCACAGGCTGAGGACCAGGCTCACAGGAATGGGGCCAAGATTCCTTCGAGTTAAAGCACGTCATCCCACATGGCTGACCTCATAAATATCATTAGATCTGGCGGCACCCGCCCAGCCCTCTGGGCCCTGGATGTGAGGAGCTCTGTATCCTGTTCCCAGCCACAGCAGGTGGAAATAGTGTGAACTAATAAAATATCACCAGCGAAGCTAACAGCTGAGTGCCTGTCTGCTGGCAGGCAGTGACGCAGAGACTGCTGACCCACACACGCCGGCCTCCTCTCTTCCAGCAGCTGCAGGCCCTAAGCAGGCTTCGGACACAAGTAGAGGCAGAGTCTGGACTCTGGTCCTGGCATGCTGTGTGACCTTGCAAAAGTGGCTTGGCTTCTCTGAACCTCAGTTTTCTTCATCTGTAAAAAGAAGACAGTGCTAACAGATATATTGCTGGGACTGTATGGAAATGTTCAACACATGACCGTGTACAGCAGTAGGACCCAAGGGATGGAGAAGGCAACTTGTAATGTCTGTTCACCTACCCAGCACCTCACCTGTGTCAGAACAGAAATTTCTGCATTGGGAAATTTCTCTGGCTACCCCTGCCAGCTATGAGCTCACCTTAGGAGCCTCGGGGCAGAAGAGGGGTGCTGGGGCCTCAAGGCCAGAAAAACCTTGAGGGGTCTCAGAATCATCTCAGAAATATGATGCATGCTGTCAACAGCTCATGGAGGACTTGGGGACTTCCCTGATGTCTGCTACCTTGAGAACCCCTCAAACCTACCTCCTTAACTGCTCTGTCCAGGAACTGTACCCTGCCTATTCAGGGGTGGTCAATGCGGTGACGACATAGGACCCACCTTGGCTAATCACAGCTCTGGCCTAGGCATTCCCAGTGGTGGCCTCCCTTTTCCCCACTGGGGTTAAGAAATACAGGACCCTTAGCCTGTCCGGTCTGCGCACCAGGCCAACATATCACAGGGTGCTGCTGGGTCACAGGGACAGAGCATCCCTGGGGGAAGTGTCACCATACCTGACTGCCAGGAGCTTTCCACGAGTGGCAGAAGTCACTACAAGACGTCACCTCTCACCTCAGACCAGCCTGAATCACTCAACCGTAGCATCATGGCGAAAACAGACTCACTACCTGGCATTAAAGCCCCCATAATACTAAGCGAACAAATGAAAAAGTGAAGCCTGCCTGAATTAGCGCAGCAAAGGAAAAGCGCGAGGTCTCAGGATGGTCCATGCAGGGCCCGCAGTGCCTGCCCAGCTTCACCACCTTGGGGAGATGATGCTTCCAAAGCAGAAAGCCCTGGGCCCGGCAGGATAGCTCAGTGGTCTAAAACACCTGCTTAGAAAAGCTTAGGTGGCTGCAGGGACCACAGTTTGATCCCTGGCACCACATGCTGCACCAGCCCTGCCCTCAGGGCAGGCTGAGCCGGCCATAAAAATAAACAAATAAATAAACAAACCAAAGCAGAAAGCCCTGAGTGCCCATCTCAGCTCCCCAATTCCTGTCCACCTCAGTGGCCTTGCGCACATCACTGAAGCTCTCTGCGACCCTATGTCTTCAATCCTCTGAGGACTACCTAGGGTGGAAGGAGGTAACAGGAAGCAGAAGGAAATAGACCCATGGCAGGAAGCGCGCAGTGCAGCAGAAAGTGACAGACACTCTGGTGTTGAAGAAACCTGGCTGAGAACCTGTCTGTGCCCTGTGACTTCAGGCAATCTGCCCAACCTCTCTGAACTTTATTTCTTCATCAGTAAAGCAGGAAAAGTATCTCCTGCTTCTTCAAAGGATGGAGGAAAGACCCAGGGACCAAGCATGGTTTCTGGCTGTGACCGGTTGGAGCTGCTTCATACAGAGCTACCCTTGCTTTTGCTGCTGGGATTCTCAACTCCTGTGTTTCCTCCTGGGTTCCCCACCCCATAAACGGCACCATCCTCCTCCAGGGAACCAGCCCTGACAGCTGAATCATTCAGGAGCCGACCACCCGTTCATCCCACAGCGCAAGGTCTGGAGGATTCTCCCCTGCAGATGTGCTTCCTTCTGTACATCCCTCATGGTTGCCACAGCCATCATCCTCCCCAGGCTCTGCCCCCAGCCTCCCCAGCCTGTCCACCTTGTGTCCCTCCCATCCATGAAGCCAGCAGCCAGTGAGGGACTCATGGACTCTCCCTTGAACATGGTCTCTATGTGGAGGTGGGGTATCCTCAGGGCACTGCCAAGGGCTAGACAGTGCCAGCTCCCTGGAGAGGCTTTTTAAGGTTGATGAGAAGAGGGCCCGGCAGGATGGCTCGGTGGTCTAAAGCACCTGCTTAGGAAAGCTTAGGTGGCTTCCAGACCGAGGTTCGATCCCCGGCACCACATGCTGCGCCAGCCCTGCCCTCAGGGCAGGCTGAGCCAGCCATAAAAATAAATAAACAAAAGTTCTGAAACAAGAAAAAAATAAAAATAAAAAAAATTTTTAAAAAGGTTGATGAGAAGAGAAATGATGCTTGTGGTCCAACTTCAACAATGAATGTTTGTCAAATTCATCCATCCATCCATCCACCCACCCACCCACCTATCCATCCCTGTCTTTCAAAAAAGCATGCCACCCCTTGGACAGTCATCTCAAACCCAAAACACATCAGAAACACCTCTGCAAACCCTCCAAGCAACGGTCTTTGCTCCATAGAAGCGCACATGCCTGTGACATTTTGTACACAGTTTTAAGAAGTCTGAAGCCTCTCCTGAGCTTAATGGCAGAGCCTCCATTGAGTGGGTTCACAGGCGGGAGCCTGAGACACAAGGAGCATGCATCTCTGTCCTTCAAGTGTGGGTCGTGGGCCATTGTATGAAAGTGCTGACTCCTGTCCGAGCCCCAGGTCATGGCTGGGGACAGCAGGGTCCTCAGCACCCTGTATCTCTGCCTGTCTCCCCACTTGTGCTGCAAGGCTGCAGTCAGGTGTCATGTGGGGAGCTGCCCTGGCCCTCGTATTCAGGACAGTACCTGTCCTATTCTTGCCCTGTCCTTTCTTTGCAGGCTTTGGAAGAAGGGAACATTGCTTCCATCCAAAGTGGTCCTGGAAGGCTTCGTGGAGGAGGCAAGCCCTGCCTGGGCCTCAATGCTGGGTGCTGGAGGGAGGCAGGGGCCAAGGGTTATTAATAGGCCTGGCTCAATGGGCGCAGGGAGGTGAATGTGATACAGACACTCAGCACCATGGTTGGGGAGTACCTGACACCGGAAGGGGAGGGGGCCAGGGGCAGTGGGGAGCACAACCTCCCAAAATAGCTAGGGCAAGGCCTATTTAAGTGGTCCTCCCACTGCCCAGCTCACTTCCCGCCGGACCTCCCACCAGCCCAGTTTCCAGTGCAGGCTCCAGCCCTCACCCCCACCCCAGGTGAGTGGCGGCTACAGAGGAGGATGGAGGGTTGAGGCCAGCTGGAAGGGACAGTCAACTCTCCCCCGGAGCCTCTCTAACATGGGTTGGGGAGCAGTGGAAGTAAGAGGCGAAAGTCTGGGTCCTCCTGGGGCCTGGACAAAGCCTTCCCACTCGCTGAGCCTCAGATCCCCATGTGCGCCTCTCAAGAGATGGAGGCAGACCTATGGACTCTCGGGCTGCCACCAGAGGCGACTCAGAGGACAGAGGGGAAGGAGGAAGGTGCTCAGATGGTGGGTGCATAGGCCTAGTGCCACTGTCTGACACACTGCCAGGGCACTCTGGCTGGAGAGGGGCAGCTGAGAAGTCAGCAGGAGGGAGCAGGATGGAGCGATACAGGAGCCAGCCTTTGCCAGAGACATGGTGTCTGGGGCTTGTCCAGGGGCCAGTGTGTGGCTCTGATGCGAGGGACTGGACAGGTCATCAGCAAGGCCCTGAGATGGCGACTAGCCCAGCTTAATGGAATCAGGAGTGGACTTTGTTCTGTGTGGGCTCGTGGTGTGCCGTAGACCCCTCATGGGCCCTCTGTGGCCTCAGGATCTCCACTTGTAGGGCTTCAGGGTCCTTAGCTGGGGCAGAAGATTCTCTGCCTAGGCATGGAGCAAGCAGATCCTGGGAGTACAGCAGCCCTGCCCAAAGCCGGCGAGGCAGGGCCAGGGCTGCCGCGAGGCCAGGGGAAGCCTCTTGTCCAGAGTGCTCAGGTTGGAAGCTCCAGCCTTGGTGTCTTAGAAGCCAGCTGGCCAGCGGCGGCCTGACGGAGCTGACTCACTGAGAGCCCACAGCTGGAACTAGCTGCACCTAGGGTTTCCAGGAAGGGCAGCCCTCCAGGGCTGAGCCAGGGGAGAGGGTGTTGACAGCGAGTGTCAGGGAACTTGAGCTTCTGGGCTGCAGAGCAGCTGTCCCTGGTCCCTACCCCTGAGAACTACCACAGTCCCTGCCCCAGCCTGTCTGACGGTACCTTACATTGAAGTCTCCAGGTTCCACTATAGGGTACACCCATGCCTCCAGCGCAACAGACTAAGAGCCCAGAGACAAAGAAGGTCATCATGCAAGGTCACTTAGGGTCTTAGTGCAGCTCCTGATCTGCAGCCCCGGCCTCCTGCCTCTGCCCAGACCTCACACAGTCCAGAGGCAGCTGGTTGCAAACTGAATCCTGGGGAGACCTCGGGGGAGATGCAGCTGGTCCCTGTCTATATTCCACCCAGGTGACAACTCCAACCACAAAGCCTGGATCCAGAAAGTGAGGTCTAAAGGTGCCCCCCACAGCTCAGTATACACCGGCCTCCTATATCAGGCTCCCCAGAAGGAACAGGCAATTCAGTAGTTTCTCACCCCGCCACCACTCCCCCGCCCCAGGGGGTTGTGGGAACTGCTTGAAAAGAAAGTACTTTGTGGGGATCTAAGAGTCGGTCTCTGAAAAGCCAAGCTAGCCTAAAATACAAAAACGTCAAGTTAAGCTGAATCAGGTATCAGAATATGCACCCCTGTCAAATATGGACCAGGGCTCCCCCAAAAAGCCTAGTCTGTCCCTGTCATCCGCTCGCGGTCCGGTGTGTGGGTCAAGTTTCTGCAACCTCAGCGCTTAGATTTTGCAGCATAAATTTGCAGCATCCAGGACAGACAGGAGAGGAGGCTGAGGGAGAAGAGAAAGGCTGATTGAGGGCCTGGGGACCCACAGGCGCGCGGGCTGGGCGACCCCTGAGCGTCCCCTTATCTTCCCCAAGCGGCAGGACACCCTGCGCTGCCGAGATCGGAGCCTCCTGAGTGCCCTTGAGGGAAGACGAACTCTCCAGAGCTGGTTAGCTGGTGGCGCGGGGCGTCCCCTAAATCTCAAAGGTCGTGCCCTGGCCCGTGAGCGCGGACGCAGCCCCCGAGGTCCTGAGAGCGGTACTGGGCGCTGCGGGCTCAGATCGGTGGCCCGCGCGGCGCGGTGGCGCGGCGGGACTGAGCGGCTCTGGCTGCGCGCAGAGCCCAGCGTCCCCTGGCGCGGTTCCAAGCCGGGCGTGCGTGCGCCTGGCGCGCGGCACTGCAGCGCTGGTCATATGAGCAGAAATGATGAGAAAAGCACTTTTTAATTTTTTCGCACTTGCTCTGCCCGCTCAAACAGTTGCAGGATGTCGATGACAGAATTGCTCAACGCTGAGGACATCAAGAAGGCGATTGGAGCCTTTGCAGGTGAGCGGAGCTCTCCCCTCTTCAGCCTTGTCCCTTCACCCGTCACCTTCGCCCCTGCACCCCGCGGGCCTGCACCTGGCCTGCCCTCCTCTGCCTCCAAGTGCCCGCGCAGCTTGCAGGGCGCTGGCGGGGTCTGGGCGGGAAGGGTCCCCCGCATGTCCCAAACTCTGGGGCGGCAGGGACTTGGTCAGGGCACGGCAGGAAGCCTGGAGTCCGGAGCCACACAAACTTGAGGGCGCAGGAAGGTGGCCACTCAGGGAAGGTTGCAGGGTCCAGGACCAAGGGCAAAGAAAGACCAGGGACAGAGGAAGGGCCTTGTGGGGAGTCTTGTGCTAGGGGGTCTTGTGCTAGCCGGGACTTCCACTTTATGATATGTGGAGGAGGTGCAGAGGTTCACACCCTCCCAGAGTTCAAGCCCCCTCGCTGCCAGAGGTGACCTTCTGGAAACTGGCCCTGGGCTTCCCCCCACATTGGCAGCCCCCTACAGCACCCCAACTACCAGGCTCCAGGAAGGGGAGCCACTGCTTCGACTCTTCTGGCTGCTCCGGGCTTAGTTGACCCCCTTCCCACTCTCCTCACTCAGATGGGGAAACTGAGGCTGGGAGAAGTTGTGATACTTGTCCAAGGTCATCCAGCCTGGCAGAGAGGGATTAGAACAGGGTGATGTCCAAGGGGTATTGGTCTCTCGCCCCAGTACCTGAGGTGAGCAGGCCAACACTCTTCCCTCGGCTCTGGGCAGACAACACCCCAACGACCTCACCTACCCCAGTGCCCTCACATACGCAGGGCCACAGCCTAATGTGGTACCAACTCCTGGCTATTTTCAAAAGGTCATAAGATGTAGAAAACTGGGGGCTAGGAGGGACCCGCATCCTTCCTGCCTGACACCTTCCCCTGGGCACAGGATGCTCTGGGGAGCCACTCTGCCCGAGTGCACTGTGCGAGCCACCTGCTCTGCTTTGCCTGGAGCTGCTTCGCCACCTCTGAGAACAAACTTAGAGAAGTAGCCCTGGTCTAGGGTGGGAGCTGGCTGGCACACATATGCACGCTAGCACCAGAGTGTATTTCTGCAGTAAAGCCAGGACTTCTAGGTCTTCCCCTCCTCCTCCCGCTGTGTGACCTTGACAGAAATGTGTCCACTTTGTCTTTTCTGACAACCCAGTGTGAGGCCAGGAAAGAAGCCACACACACACACACACACACACACACACACACACACACACTTTTGCACCAGCTTCCATTCCTGAGCCCCTTCCCAGTCTGCCACTGCCCAAGTGATTTGGGGAGAAAGGGTTGTGGGGATGCCAAAGGTTTCTGTTCGTGTCTTTAATGCCACCCCCACACTTGGCAAACTGTGCAGAGCAAACAGGGGCCAAGCTGGAGAGGCAGGGGGTCCAGGCATGGGTGCCCGACCTTGAGGACACACCCTCCCCTTGGTGAACCCCTTAGCCTTTGGTGGAGGTGCGTTTCCCAGAAGCCACTCCGGGAGTGACTCCCAGTACCGCCTCGACACCCTCCATTCTCCCGCCCTCCCCTGCGGTCCCTTCTTTGGCCCCCTCTTAACCTGAGCCTCCTCCCATAGCTGTTGACTCCTTCGACCACAAAAAGTTCTTCCAGATGGTCGGCCTGAAGAAAAAGAGCCCGGATGATGTGAAGAAGGTGTTTCACATCCTGGATAAAGACAAGAGTGGCTTCATTGAGGAGGATGAGCTGGGGTAAACTGAGGCTGGCGGGGTGGGAGAGACAGACCCTTGCTTTCAGATCCACACTGGAGCTGCCCCTCTCTCTGCACCCTTCACCCACAGACAGGGTTGAGACCCAGGGCACTGGGGAAAATGGTTCCCTGCCCTGATGCTTCCGGAAGAACCAAAGCCTCAGCTCAGAGTGCAACTAATTAGGTTAAATTATAGCCACTTAATATTGTTAATGGAATGATGCTCTTTAATAATTCAGTACAAATGAAGAGGCAGTTGTCCTCACTGCACCAGGGCAAGGCAGAGGACCTCCGGATGGGGTTGCATTGATTACCACCTCCACCATCCTGCAGCCCCCACCTCTTCTGGGCCAGAGCTCTCAGAGCCATCTCCTGGCAAGCTCTGGAGACTCCGGGGTCTGGGCAGTGAAGCAGGGAGGAGGAGGAGGAGGAGGCTAGGGCCAGGAAATGCAACACTGATTTGGCACAGAACCCTCCCTTGTCACCTGCCTTAGCTACCTGGCCCATGTCTGCCATCCCAGATGTTCCTTATGTCATTCTCTGGCCAAGGTTGCCTTGGATTCTGTCAAAAAAACAACAGAGAAGGACATGGAACGAGCCCTTCTAAGTAGGAACTTCTGCTATCTTTCTTGTCTTTTCCCTAAACCATCCCACAGGCTACATTCTTTCTGGAACCTTCTCCTATCCACCTCACGCCACAAGCACATACAAACGGACACACATATGTGGGCCAACTCCCCCCTGTCACCTTCTCTAAGAGGCCTCCCCCACTCTCCTTTGAGTACCCTCAGCTTTCGTTATCAAAGTACCCATCAGTCCATGTGGGTGCCCCGGAGCCTCTGACCACCAGCCCGCTTATGTAGGTGGCTTTCTGATATCACCACAGTACAGTGTCCCCAGTCCCTTGCACAGCCTGGGCATAGCGAAAACACTTAGTGGGCACTTCTTGTGTAAATAACCACCTTCAGGTACCCTCTCTGCAGTGATGTGGACCTCCTTAGAAAACAGCCCACCCTTCCTGCATGCAGACCCGGCTAGCTGGCTAGCCCAGCTGCACGCATGCCCACTGCTCCCTGCCTGTCCTGGCTGCCCCTTCTCATCCCAGATGCCAGCCTGCCATCCACACGACGCTCCTCCAAGGTGACCTTGTCCTGACTACCTCTCCCGCTTCCTCCCTTTCCTCCCCCAGATTCATCCTAAAGGGCTTCTCCTCAGATGCCAGAGACTTGTCTGTTAAAGAAACCAAGACGCTGCTGGCCGCTGGAGACAAGGATGGGGACGGCAAAATCGGGGCTGACGGTGGGTGTCATGACCCGGGTTCTGGGCAAGGTGCGGATTCTGAAATGTTTGGATGCTGAAAGTTCGGTTGTGTCTGTCACAAGGCAGGGGAGATTAGGATAAGAAAGACAACCTGCTGGGTCTGAAAGTTTTGCCATGCAGCCAGACAAAAGGAACACAAGATACCCAAAGTGCTATATTTTCCAACTTTTGAGCAACCCAAGAAAAATGGATTCTTTTTATTTTCTTTCTCTGTTCCCTGGCTGAGCAGGAGGTCCGGGAGAACTTGGCATTTTCTCTGCCCCGTGTTCTAGTCTGGGTTCTGCCTATCCTGGCTGTGTCACCTTGGGCCATCTCTCTCCTTCTTTGAGCCTGGGGCTCCCATCTGTAACCCTAGGAGACAAGGCCAGTGATCCCCAAGGGCCCTCCAGCTCTCAGTCTCCAGTGTCAGGGATGGAAATTCCTTATCTCTTGCCCCCCTCAGCATCTCATCCTGGTGTCCTGTAACCTCGGAGTCTGAAGATAGGTTTTGGTGTCATGCAAATAGACCATCCCAGCCCTGTGGGACAGCCAGCAAACACAGTCAGCCCAGGGAGGCTCCTGGGAATTAGAAAGCCGGCTTCACAAACTTCACTCTTAGTGAGCAGAGGGGTGGAGCTAGCAGCCAGTCCACCCGGGTCCTTGTCCACCTGTCCTTCTCTGCCCTCTGTGGGACCCATCCTAGTACTGCCATTATTGTCTTTCTTCACATTGTGCATTTCGCATAGACCGCCAAGGCGCTTGGCCTAGTTCAGGCAGCCAGGGAGCTAGGTAAGGGGCCCAGGGATTGAGAAACGCATGTGTCTACATCTTTACAGCCTGCTCTGTCACTATCTACCCCACCGTGGGTCTTTCTTGCAACTTAAGAGAAAACCATATTCAGCTGTCTTTGAGTTCAGATCCCAGCCTTTCTAGCCACGTGTCCTTGAAAAAGTCACATAGCTGCTCTGGGCCTCAGCGTTCCCATCTCTTGACTGCGACCATGATGGTTCTGGTCCCGAGGGGTCATCCTGAGGATTAGATGTGTGCTTAGAACAGGTGCGCCTCAGAGCAAGGGCTCCCTGTGCTTCTGCCAGCTCAATCAAAATGACATCGGGACTGGATTGCATATGTCCTTTTATGCCCATCATTAAACAGTATCTCACACCAAGTGGGGACTTAGTCGCCATCTGTTGCCTGGGTACGAAGCCCAGGCCCCCAGGCCCCTAGGCCCTGCTTCCCCCTCTGCCCCTCACCAGCTGTGACCTTGAACATGGTCTGTATCTGGGTTCTCTGGCCTGGCTGTGGGATGTGCACCCTTATCCTCTCGCCTGCTTGGACTTGTTAGAGGATTTTAGTGCTGCGCCCACAAATTGCTTTGGGAAAAGTACAGAGATCCTGACAGTGACTGCGAGTGTATGAAAGATTGCTTTGCCAGAAGTAAGAATGGAGAATCGCTGCCAAGGAGGTGTGTAGGGAGCATCCTGCAGTGGGGCCTGCTGCTTGTATGCCCTGGAAAGGAGGGAAGTGGTTTTCAAGGGACAAGAACACAGAGGGTGCTGGTCAGCACTGGTGGCTTGGTGCTCTAGAGGACCTGGCTGAGTGACGGCTGCTTCTCCACGCCCCTCGCTCACAGATCCACAGCAAGGCCAGGGTCCCACTGTGACACCAACCTGAGTTTTAGGGTGGGGCTCCTGTTTTGGTTCACAGCCAGTCAGCCACAGCTCTGGAGTCCTAGACAGGGTCTTCATGGCTGGCTGCTGACACACAACCTACGTGATGAAGAAAAACCAGGACAACCCCTGGCCTGGTTCCCTGCCTCCCTCTCTGCCGTAACTGGATCTGAGGGAGCCAACGAAGCTCTCCCAGCAGACATCTCCCGAGTCTCAACTCAGTGCCTACCTAGCACTGGGGAAGGCAAAGATGAGAGCTCTAAGCCCAGCTCAGGTCAGCACCAGTCCTGGCCGCGTGGCTCTGCAACCCGGAGTCCCTCCTTCCTCGTGTGTAGCCTGCCCTTGATAACACGCAGGCACGAAGTGCAGTGACCAGTGCGTAGCCAGTGCTCACCAAGCAGCAGCTGCGAGGCTATTTTTTGTTCTAGCTACACACTGTCTGCTGTGCTACAAATGGCACTCTGGGCTGGGTGCCCCTTTACTGAAATTCTGGGGACCAGGAGTATATCAGGCTTTGGAATTTTTCACATTTTCCAATAGCCACCTAGTATTATTTTGGCACTTCCAAAGTTCCAGGCTTCAGATTATTGGACTAGGGGTGTGCAGTCCATGCCAGGCAGAGCAGAGTGCTCAGGAGATGGGCATTGGCAGGCTTGGGGACCTTAGGCTGCTGTGCCACATACTGGAAAGGGGGGGGGCAGAGAGGCCCAGGTAAGGTGCTGGCATCAGCAGAGCCTCTAGGCAAAGACAGGGAGGGCAGGTTCAACTAGGGACTGGAAGAATGGCGGCAAGGAGAGAGGCGAGTCGGTGCTGGGCATGGAGGATGTGCCTGTGCCAGTGCTGGGCTTCACTGCACCCTGGGATGGCAGAGGATATAGGCACAGAGACAGGCGAGGAGCTTGGCAGTCCAAGGTCACACAGTCAGCAAATGTGAGAGCCAGGGTTCATTGAGGTCGGCGTACCTCGCAGTCCAGGCCAAGGCCATCCTGAGCCGGTGCACTGAGCTCTGGGAACACAGAAGCCAGCTCAGAAGCTGAAGTGGGTGAGCAGTGTGGGTCAGCTCATACCTCCTGCTTTCATAATGGGAGATACAGACATGCCGACCACTCCCCTGTGCCCCAACCCAGGAAGGATGGGCATGGTGACACTCCTCAGGCAGACCCTCTTGGGACACCAGCAGTTCTGTCCCCTGCTCTCTGCTTCTATGGGGCTCACTGGAAAGGCAGAGGGCCCACCACCCTGAGGACACTCTCGCCCGCAAGGCACAGAGCTCCTCCCCAGCCTCTGAGTATCTGATCTTTGAACCTGGGCTCAGATCACCAACCCACTCGAGGTCCCCTCCAGCTCTGGGCTTCCCCTTATGCAGCAGGGTGAATCCCACACATAGGTGCCTGAGTCAGGACTTGGGCTTAGCTGTGTGACCTAGAGTGATGACAGTTGTGACATCTACCATCATGGAGGACTGAGTAGGTACCAGGGACCATACCTAGTGCTTTATGCACTGACCTTCTAGCTGTCCTTGAAGTGGATGCTGTTACTATTCCCATTTTATAGGTGGGACCATTGAGGCTCAGGGGGGAAAACACTGGCCTAAATCCTGCAGCTAGAGAGGGAATAAGTCAAGGTCCAAGTTCAGATTGATCTCGTCCCATAACAGTGCGGCCTACCTTGTGGGTTCACACAAAGGTTAGGGACACAAAATGAGTGTGTCGCATGTTTCTCTCCCTCATTGGGAGATCAGTGCCACCAGACAGGGCCTTCGGTTGGTTGTTGTTGCTGTTCTGTCTGTAGCCTTTAGAATAGGGCCTGTCACATAACAGGAGAACCAGAAGTGTTTGTTTACTGAACAACAGAATGAATGAATGAATGAATGAATGAATGAATGAATTTTATTCAGCAAGCAGGGATGAGGAGGCATGAATTCTGCATGCAGGGAGAGGCTACCCGCAGGAGAAGACTGGAGACCTGGGCAGGTGGGCTGGGGTCTTTGTGCCCATGGGTGCTGGGGCAGCTTGGCACTGCCTCTGCCTTTGTTCCCAGTTCTGTTCGTCCTTCTAAGGTGAGAGATTGTTTATGCAGGGAGAGGGGGGGGAGACAAAGCTCTAATAATAAGTCTTTACTTTCTGCTCTCTGGGGTGGTGATTTCCAGGAAGATCAAAGGCTTTTATAGATGTGATCGATGGCTTCTCAGTAGCCACCCTCCAAGGTTGGTCCGAGCCAGTTAGGGGAGGGTTTAAGGCAGGAAAAGGAGAGAGAAGTGCGAAAGGAACGGAAGGCGCGCAAGGGCCTTCGCTGCCGCCGCAGAGACCATGCAGGAAAGTGGGCAGCCGTGCCCCAGAGCCAGAGGCTCGCATGCCCTGTGCGTGACTCCCCAGGAGCAGCCTTGCGTTTGCATTTCTGGTGAGCCACCCGGTGGTGCCTGTCTTCCGGGAAGCCACACTTGGAGAGCTACTGCCTCCTAACAGTCCCAGGAGCTGGGCGCCATCACTATCCTCATTGTGCAAGGGAGGAAACTGAGGCACAGGGAGGTTAAGTCACATTCCGAGGGTGACTGGGTAGCACAGCCAGTCTCGAAACTCTCGGCGGTCCCAGTGGAATCCTCAGCATGTGTCCCCTGCTGAGTTCTTAAGCTTAGTGGCCATACCCAAGGGGCCTACAGATCGCACGGAGCCGAGGCTTGGCTGCCCTGCACAAGGTTTGGTTACGCTGCACACAGTTGTGCTTTCAGCTCATGCCAACCTCATAAGAGCTCAACAGGGCATCTTTGAAGAAGACAGAGGCCTAGGAGGGCAGAGCCACTTGCTATGAAACACTGGGGCTCACTTGAACTCTGACTCCCAACATATGGCTCTAAGTAAGACCCACAGGCCACATATACAAGCACGCATGTGCAAAAGGAGCACATAATCCTTTTTCCCTGCCACCCAATTCCAGGGATGGATGCATTTTACTAAGCTTTAAGCCTTTTTTGCGAGTCAAGAGCCTGTCTTTTGCATTTTGCTGCCTTAGCCAGAAAATTTAGTCATAATTGTTGCCTGACCGGAACCCCACTCACACGCGCCAGAAGGCATTTGCCTTTTCTGCTTCCTTCTGGCAAAATCTGTTCTCTTTTGCCCTTAACTAGCTTATTGAGCTGGGGAGGTAGAAGGCGGAGGAAGCTGTGGAGCACAGGGCACTCTGGGATGGATAGAAGACAGGACCGCTCACCGCGGGTGCCAGCCCTGCCCAGGGACCGGGCTTCTCCTCGCTTGGGGCATCTGTTCTGCTTCCATAATGTGGGGATAAAAATACCCATCTCACCGCTGAGTTGCTGAAATTAAGTGAGTGTTCTGGGAACGATGCCGTTCCTCTTTGGTTATGTGAATACTTCTGTTCCTACGCCTCCTTAGCTCCTTTTGGAAGTTGCGGAATCCCAGCTTCACCAGAATTGAGATCAAGTCCAAGAAAAAAGTGAGGAGGAGGAAGAGAGGCCCTCGGTCTCCTCTGCCTGCAATGCCAGGCTGCCAGCTCCTTCGGGATTTGATTTCCTAACAGGGCAGGATGCATGCATGTGTCAGGGCCTGTCCCGATAACTAAGTCCTGAAGCAGACAGTGCCCCGGTATCTGTCTGCGTGCCCACATAGCAGCTGCAGGAAGCCTAGGGGGCAGAGGTGGGGATGCCCACTGAGAGATGCGGCCACTGAGGCCTGGTGAATGCTGAGTACCAAAGTCACAGAGCGCACCCTTGCTGTACAGGTCCCGGGTCGCCTGACTGCAGCCCCACCCCTGCAAGCCGAGCTGCTGCATCTTTGGGTTATAAATGGTTCCCACGCTTGCAATCCACTCCTCTCTATTCCCGGGTGCACTTTCCTGGGCTCTGGCCTCCTGCTGCACTAGATAAGCTAGAGGAGACTGCGCGGCTTATGTAAGCGGCCTCCCGGAAAATGGAGCAGCAGCCAGAATGGAAGAAGACATGTGTCCCTGTTCTCTGCGTCTGAGAGCAGCAGCTTGGGATGGGGTGCAGGGCCAGGGCTCTGAATCTTTGGGAAAGAGACATGCCTGGGCATGAGCCACACTGAAGATAGCCTTCCTGGCAGAGTGGCTCAGCCTCAGTTTCCCCATAAGTGAAATGGGGACAGGAGAACCAGGGAAGAAGAGAGGGGATAACTTATCGCACGGCATCTAGCATTGAATGAGCCCCCAAAACGATCTATGCCGTTTCCTTGTGGCTGCCTGGCATGACCCCAAATGACCCTGCAGGGCGAGAAGTTGATCCTCGTCTGTACTATGAATGTATAAGAAACTGAGCCCGGGAGCTATTTCGAGGCAGGCGATAAACCAGGAGCCATCCCTTCCTGCTGCTCCCCAGGACGGAGGCAGGGAGCATGGCTTCCAGACGCTGACTCAAAGGGTCTCAGTTTCACTTGGGGCTATCAGCATGTGCTGGTCTCACCTGTCAATAGCTTCTAAATTTGTCCAATCCCCACAGCACCCTGGCCTGGGGCAGACCTAATTAGGCTAATTTCGGTTTCCTAAGGGAAAGAATACAATCTGCCTGGCCCAGCTCTGTCCACTGCCTTCCTCCCTTGCCTTTTCCATCTCCTTCTGATTGGACAAGGAGGACCAGGGCAAGCAGGCCCCAGGGCACTCTGGGAAGGCACCCAGTTGCAGGAGTGCCATAGTATGCACATCTTGCAAGACGAAGAATATTCTGCACCCCTCCATAGGAAGACTCCCCCGTAAGCCTAGACAGCAGCAGCGGATTTAACGCCCCATGTGCCACGCCCAGTGCTAGGCACTTCTCAGCCGTCTGCCCACATGCCCACCTCCTACCATTGGTCTGGGTATGAGGACCTGTGCTCAGTAGCCCCACTTTACAGATGAGGAAGCTGAGGGCCCAGCTGGCTCCAGCATGGAGGGGCACGGTGGAGGTGAGGTTCCCAACTCAGATCAATAGCTCATTATAGAAACTTTTACTTAGTCTGTGGGGTTTCCATGCCCTGTGTTTAGATCCAAGTGCTTCTTAATTTCAAAATTGTTACGGTTGTTATTTCAAAGATCCAACTTGAGTCTGTTGTGCCAAGATCCAGGGAGGTAAAAATGAACGTTTATAAACCACGTGCCAGGATCTGTTTGCCTCTTCTCACCTGTTTTTCCACAGATGCGCAAGCAGGCTTCTTGTACACTATTACGAACAAGAACGCTGAGGTCCAGAGAGGCACATGAGTGACCGTGGCCACCCAGTCAGGTAGTGCGATGGCATGAGATTGAGACCCACTCTGGCCTTGCTGGCAGGTGGCAGGAAGGTGGCAGGTAGAGCCAGGAAATGAGGAGAAGCAACAAGACAGACAGTAGTAACCCTGGGAGTCACAGCAAGGCTACCAAGAATAGAGTGGTCCTCTCTCTTCTAGGCTGGGTTATAGATTTGGTTTCAAGGCAGCTTGAAGGATAGAAGTACGCAGAACACAATATGCAGCTCTCAGGAGCTGAGTTCCTGCTGCACATCAGGTCTGTGATCAAGAGATTTAGTGCAGGCCTGCTGAGCAGCCCCTGGAAGTAGGTCTTGGCATGACCTGCACAGTGAGGAAAGGGAGGCACCACACAATGGAGTTTCTAGTCACAAGTCCCAGCAGTAAGAAAGGGGAGTTGGCTTCCCCCACTCCTAGGTTGCACCAAGCCTGTGTAAGAGCTAGTGGGATGTTTTTAGGACTAGACACCTCACAGAGTAGAAAAACATGACCAAGGAGCGGCAGGCAACTTGCCCAGAGAGGCTAGCAGGTGGCAGAGCCCAGACCAGAGCCCATCTGGGTCCTGTGCCAAGTGTGCCGACCTAGACTATACCCTAGACTTTGTGCCAGTTTGCTCGTTTGGTCATTTGTTTTTCCGGAAGGCGAGCCCTGAGTATTTTAGAGGAGACCTTTCACCAGGACAGCTGTGAGTTAATTAGCAGGTTCCTAAGAGTTTTGCCCTGAGGGTGACAGGAAAAGGACAAAGAGTGGCCCCTGCCCTCAATTTCTCCACAAAGGCCCTGGGCAAGGTTCTGAGGGATAAAATTAGAATCCTGTGGTGTGCAAAGGGCTGGGCTGCATGACCATTGTGACCTCCCAGCTGCTTCAAAGCAGATCCCAGGGTAGGCAGAGAGACTGATTTAGGGACTCTAAAGAACCCAAAATACTTCCCAAAGTCAGGCTCCGGAAGGCCTGGCTCCCTACCCTTGGGAGTTCTTGTCATTGTCCCTTGGTCCCCCTCACACCAGCTGCAGCAGGTCCTCCTGCCCTGTGTGGCCCAGAGGGACATTTTCCTAAGGAGCACTCAGAGAGCCCCAATTCCAAGGAGAGGAACGCAGCCCAGCAGCCCAGGACAAGGAAGGGTGACTCTGGCCAGCTGGCCAGGTTACACAGCAGTGGAGACAGAGATCTCGCTCACACAGCGGCTGGGCCACGAGCCCCGCCAGGAGCAGCCCCTCTGGGCTCATAGCGGGGTGCTCCTGCTTCCCCATCTACCAAGCAGGAATCATCCTGTTCACCTCCCCGGACTGTCTGAGGGTCACCTGTAGGAAGTCAGTGTTTGCTGGAGCCTAAGGACTCAAGCACCATGGCCCTAACTCTCAGCACCTGCCCTGAGCCAGGACAGTCCCCCTGCAGGGGAAAGGCATGAACAGAGAGAAAGGACCCCTGTCCCCCCTAGAGTTTGCATTCTGGTGGGAGGGGGAGACTGACAAAAATAAGCAAGTACATCCATGAGATCATTGCAGCATGTGCTAAGTACCATGAAGTAAATAAAAAAGGGCTAATGTGACAGAGCCATGGCAGTGGCGATATTTGAGCTAGGACATATGTCACTCTACACCTAGGTCAAAGTAGGTCAGAAAACTCCAGGGTAAGAAAGGAAGCCCAAGAGTCTACGGAGCTGGAATCGCATCTACTGTTATGACTATGGCCAAAGGGCTTAACTCTGGGGGCCTCAGTTTCCCCATCTGTAAGATGCAGACAAACGTGTGTCTCCCTTAGGCTCATGGTGAGAGTTCAGACAGATAGCTCACACACAACGCCCGCCAGGAGGATGGCCAATAGTGGAAGTTACTAACTTCAGAGGTAAACAGTACCAGGGACAGCTCTAAGGATAAAGCTACCTCAAAAGTGATGCAGGTCCTTCCAGGTGCTATAAGCTTGAAAGGCCCCATGATTGAGAAGACAAATCCTCTGATGCCTGGCTTATGGGGGATCCTCTAAGACTCTCTGGCATTTTGCTGTTTTGGCGTTCTCTCCCAGCTATGTGGTTACTGCTCAGCCCAAGAGCCTTGGGGTGAGGGCATTCCTGTAGGGTGAAGCCTTGCTGATGTCTATGTCCCACACCAAAGCCCAGAAAGTCAAGGGCCCTCCCCTGCCAGACCCACAGCCAAACTGACTCCATGGCACAGCTACTGCCAGTTGTTTTCTAGTTTTCAACTTTTGAATTTGAAACGATTTTAGGCTACGCAAGAATTGTGGTGATAGTGGGGCGGTGGCTACCTCTCTTCCCCTGCACCCCTGCTAACATTTTATGTAACCATGAGAAAATGTATGGAATTAGATTGGTAGGTTTTACTTCTATGCTCCATAGGAGGGGATCCTGGATACTTTTTGTGGCCTTTCTGGAGCCATTTCATAGCCGGTTTCTCCTTTGTCACCCATCAGGGGTCCCTACTGCTCAATTTTTCACTCTGCTGGTGGGCGAGGAAACTGAACGCAGAGATGCATTTTCCAGCAAATAAGGCCCAGTGAGGCTGGGAGGCCCCATGTGCACCCCCTCCTTGCGCTCTCCCTTGTCTAGAAGTGATGGGGACCTCCTGGAGACCACACACTTCACAGGTCCAATGAGGCATCTCAGAGACAAGGCGGTGCCTAGTGGTGAACTTGTCCTTTCATCTCCCAGAGGGGAAGACAGCAGAGAAGCGCAGAAAAATCGCTGACCCGGAGCCTCAGTTTCTTCTTCCTATAGAACAAACACAGCAAAGAACAAAGGGCTGAGTCCTGAGTTGAACATGCATAAAGTGTTTAGATTAGTGCGGGGGGGGGGGGGGGGGGGGGG
>PVJA010003829.1:0-68950 GCA_004027025.1 Myocastor coypus | reverse complement strand
CAGGAACAAAGCCTGGCGCTACTGCGCCCTACCCTGTAGCCTGCCGGATAGTTGTCCCTTCGCTCTTCCTGTGTAACTCACTCACCTTCGTCCTTGTCTTTTGCAGAATTCTCCACTCTGGTGGCTGAAAGCTAAGCGGCGCTGATGGCCCCAGGCCCCCCACCTCTCTGCCCCAGACTCCCCCGTCTCAGCCCCTCTCGCTGCCCTCCTGCATTTCTGTTCAGTTTGTTTATGTCATTTTTTACTCCTCCCGTCCCCTGCGGCCCTCAAGTGACACTATTCTTCTGGAAAATGCTGGAGAAACAATAAAGGCTGTACCAACCAGGATCTGCCTAAGTGGAGAAGAAGGCGGGGAGGGGGAGGGGTCCTGAATTTAAACCGAACAGCTGTGAGAGAGGGGGCTTTCCTCAACCCTCCTTGACAGCTGTCACTGGGCAGGGCACTCCCCTGGGTGGCTTCTTTTTGACCTTGGGGCCACCTCAGGGCCATCCTGATTTACGGATGCAGAACCTAACTCTGCATCTGGGGCCACACAGCTCGGTGGCCTTGGAATGCACACTGATGCCCACCAAGAGTCCGTCTGTTACACAGAAACCCAGGTCAGAGAAACCTGAGTCAATGAGGAAGGGCACAAAAGCTGGGCTGGCTTCTGTGCTGAGAGGTTGGCTCTCAGGCCGTGTCCCAGGGGCACAAGGCGTTCCCACAGCAAGCTCAGCAAGAGAGGTGCTCTCTACCGCCCACCTGGAGGCCCAGACTCCGTCCCGTGAACAGTAGCGGCCAAAGTTTATTAAGTGCTTGCTCTGCGCTGAGCCCGCAGGAATCTAAGGCACAGAGAATTCCAATTTCAGCCCAAGGTCACACAGCAGCCAAGCAGAGAAAACCTAGATGTTGTCTGCAGGGCCTGTGTCCCTTCCAGTCAATCACAGCGGCCAGGAGGAGGGATCACGCCCACAGGCAGAAAGGAGGGAGGCATCTGTAGAAATGAGGGCTGGGGCCAGGGCTGGAGGGCAAACACAGGACCCCTGCAGGGCTGCCCTGGGAGAGTGGGAGGCAGAGGTCCCTGAGTAGGAGCTGGCACCCCGGTGCTTCTCCTTCAACCATGCCTGGGCTCGCCCCAACTCCTTAACGTGTGCAGGACAGGTGAAAAGACCACTTGTGGACTCATCCCGCCTGGGAAATGAAACTGGGAAAGCCAGGGGGGTTGTGGTGGGCGTGGCTTCCTAGCGGGCATGGGCGTGGTCTCGCACTGGGTGGGCGTGGCCTGGCTGTGGAAGTGTGCCAATGCATGCAATCCTGCAGGCGAGAGGCCTCCGTGAGCACGCGTGCCACATACATGTGTCAGGACCTGTTTATAGACTCAGGTTGTCATAAGAGTCTGGGAGTGGAGGACAACTTTGCACACTGCCACACCACAGTCGGGCAGGGAGGCGGAGGGAGGCTTCCTCTCCTGGGACTGGGAAACCAGAGCCATTCAGAATCCTGGCAAGACTTAAGGGGGCTGCAGGGACAGCAGCCTCACCGGTGGACCTGCAGCGGATCTCACTTGACATGGCAGGGGTTCTGAGCAGCAAGGGCCTCTGAGCTGTTTGAGACCTGGGATTTTGGCTTCTGAGCAGTAGGAAGAGGCCATGGCTTCCCCCGCAATGCTGATGTCCCTTTGTCACCTGCCCCTGCGTTCATTGGCTCAGGACAACGGCAAGAGCTACTGAAGAGGATGGGAGTTCTGTTAAACTTTCATCTCAATTCTCATGTAAGAGTTTGGGGGCAGGGAATGTAGCTCAGCAACGCGGTGCCTACCTAGCAAGCACGAGGCCCAGAGTTTGATTCCCGGTACCAAAAAACAAAATAGAAAAAAAAAAAAGCCCCTTTGGAAAGAGTTTGGCTGCAGACATCTAAAACGCATAAAGAACTTGAAAAAATTAGACTCGCAACACAAAAGACCCAGTCAAAAATAAGCAACCAAAGTAAACAGACACTTCTCAGAAAAGGTATAAATGGTCAGTATATGCAGAGAAAAGGGCTCCATGTTGCTGGCTGTCAGAAAGATTCCAAGTAGAACAACACTGAGGCTCCATCTTACTCCAGAAGGAATGGCCACCATCAAAAATCCCAATAACAAGTGCTGCACAGGACATAGGGGAAGAGGAGCCCTTTCATGTGGGTGGTAGAAGCGTTAACTAGCATAGCCACATGGAAACCAGTGTGGAGAATCCTCAGAAAGCTAAGACTAGAAAACCCTTTGGGCCCAAGTATTCACCTTTTAGACACTCTCCTGGAAGAGTTAAAGCTGTTGTATTACGGTGACACACGCGGGCACTCATGTTTACAGCCGCGCACTGCCTAATAGCTAGATCTTGGAAATGGTCTATATGCCCACCAACAGGGTAAAGAAAATGTGGTACTCAGACAATGGAGTTCCACTCTGCCATAGAGGAATGTAATCTCGCAGTACTCACAAGGAAAATGGATAAAACTCGAGGCTATCATGTCATGTAAAGCAAGTCAGATGCTCCAATAAATGTCACATGGTTACTGTTTCAGATACAGACAGACAGATAACAAAATAAAAGATAAAGAGGAAGGTGGGCCGGGTGTGGTGGCGCATGCCTGTAATCCCAGCACTTGGGAGGCTGAGGCAGGAGGATCGGTGTGAGTTAGAGACCAGCCTGGGCTACAAAAGTGAGCTCAAGGCCAGCCTGAGCTACATAGCAAGACCCTGTCTCAAAAAGAAAAAAAAAAAATTTAAACTTTTTGATAAACTGTGTATAAACCGATTTTGCTATGACTTAGACCAGCTGGTAACTTAAGGAAAAGCATTCTTGTAAGCCTGCATAGCCCATGGGTAATATGAGCAAATGACCCAAAAGGAAAAAAAAAAGGGGGGGGGACAGCTGCTCACAAAACAACACACAGATAAACAAATACACAGTATACACAAATGACCATCTTTACAAAATTAAAGAGTGCACTCAACTATATATTTCTGGCAAGATTAACCTATAGTAACCCTATGGTAAAAAAAAAATTAAAGAAATTTTAAATTATAAATAGACTAGTCAAATTTTGTTATTTGTTGGGATCAGGGAGATAGCTCAGGGGCACAAGTGCCTGCCTGGCAAGTACAAGGACCTGAGTTCAATCCCTGGGTCCCCCCAAAAAAGAAAAAAAAGATTTTGTTATCTCTTATCAGAAAGTTTTGAAAGAAATAGTCTTTTGTGTCTAATTAATATGTATGTTTTGTATTTTTTGTCTTAATAGTAGTAAAATTTCTCTCAGTTATCTTTATATATTTTGCCATCTATTTAGACCTTAGACGTCCATTTTGTCAGTTCCTTCAATTGGCCCCCCAAAAAGAACTTGTGTGACAGCGGGAGAGTCCACATGGCAGTTCACTCCCTACCTCAATGTTCACAGCTTATGGTTTAGATCAAGAATATTTTGCATGAGCTGGTGAGATAGCTCAGCAGTCTAAAGCACCTGCTTAGGCAAGTTGAGGCCGGCGTAGGGGACCATGGTTTGATCCCCAGCACCACATGCTCGCCAGCTCCACCCTCAGGTTGGACTGAGCCGGCCAAAAAAAAAAAAAAAAAGAATATTTCCCGAAGGCCTCAGGTGCTTTCAGAGGATATCCAAGTCACGTGAGTGGTGTTGTTGACTTGCTAGAAGGTAGGGCCTGGCAGGCAGAGGCGGGGCCCCGGGGGTGTGACCTGGAAGCACACAGGCTCGCCTCTTAGTTTCCTGCTTCCTGGTCCCCATGATGTGAGTGGCTGTCCTCTGCCAGTCGCTCCTGTCATGTTCTTCCTGCTTCAGAGCCATGGGACAATGAGCTGAAAACATGAACCAAGTAAAATCTCTCCTATTTAAGCTGTGTGTGTCTGGTCTATGTCTTAGTGATGAATGTCAGTCTAAGACACAGGCCAATTTTAAAGGCCCCTTTCACCTTAGGCAGCCGGCCAGCTTGATTTGTCATTCACCAGATCCTCACTGAGTACGTGTCTCATGGGTGCGCCCCAAAGAAGGTCCTCTGCTTTGAAGAACCAGAGAAATTTCCAGATGTTTCTGTTTCTTCTATCTTCCTGACTTGAGCCAGTGTCCAGAGTGCCAGTGAGGGATGGCTCTGCCAGGCTGTCATCACCAGGGGCAGAGCAGAGGAGCCTGTGGGTCCCCCAGATGTGGCTCTGCCAGGTGGCTGTCCCCATCCCCCAGCTCTGGGGCTGCCTCCCACCATGGCCTTACCACTAGCTGCATGGTGTCCCTGGGCTCACTCGCAGGATGGGTCCCCTCAGGCCTAGCCTCTGGTGACCTGAAAGAAGGCTTCAAGGGGGACAAAGTATGGGACTGGTGAGTAAGATCAGAATATGCCCGCTGGGACGGCTAAGTTTTGCACAGCAGGGGTTTGAAAGGCGCCCCCTGCTGGCCTCTTTAAGCCACGCAGTGAACCCTTTGGACTCCGGGTTCTTGCTAAGGGCTGGGCGCTGGGAGACCCTGTACGGAGACAGTTCATCTCTGGTTCCTCTGACACCAGAGCCCAAGCTAAGCAGTCCTGCCCCATGGGGTCACATCCATCTGGGTGCGCATCCAGGCGCGGCTACCTCTGCAGCCTCTTGGCCCCTGTTGCAGCTTCTCCAGGTCATGCTGGAGAGACAAAGAGTGTCTAGCGCCTCCTACATTCACCACCGGCACCTGTGGCCTCGCTCAACCTGTTCCCCTCAGAGTTGCTCTGGTTCCTCCAAGTCTCGAGCCATTTGTCACCCTCTCCTGCAATGCTCACATCTGTTAACTCTCAAGAATCAAGCAGAGGGCAATCGTTTTAACAGAGCGCTCCAGAGACAACGCTGCATGGCTGAGAAACTTGCCCAGCGAGCCAACGCCAGATGAGAAATTGCTTCGCCTCAGCGGTTCTGCAAAATTCAACGCTCTTGCTGGAGCCGAGGGTCAGAGTTTGGAAAGTGTCTTGCATCGTCATCACAAATCGCCACCTGGTCCAAATTGCATCAGCGATCAGGGGCTCTGCAACCAGCCCCGCCTCTGGTTTTGGAGAGATCCTTCTAGAATATGAATACTGTGGAGAAATCAATGCCAGATTCTTCTGCAAAATAAAAGGTTTCACTGGGCACTTTGTTTCTGTCTAAAAGAGATTGCTTTCTTTTTTTTTTTTAATTCCTACAAGGAAAGCTACTTGTCCTCAATAGAGAAGAGTACATTTACGTTTCTTCATTCATTCAGCAACTGTGTGGCCGAGAGCTGGAGTTTGTTCAGGATTGCTGTGTTGTTATCCTTGCTGAGGTTGGTTGGTCCTGTTAAGAGTCTCATTTCACAGATAAGAAAAGAGAGGCTCTCCCATACCTTTCTCTGGGTCACCCAACCAATGCCAGGGGTAGTCATGCTTGCAAAGGGAAGATTGGAACTCTAATCTCAGCCTAGCTTGTTACTAGTTACACGGCATCAGGGCATCGTATAACTTCTTTCGCTGTGCCTCAGTTTCTGCCTCTGGAAAATGGGTGTGCCTGATATGGAAGTCACAGCTATCATGGCACATAGGGGGCACGCAGAGCAAGGGCTGTTGGAGTGGAGCATGATGGAGCAAACCTGAACCAGGTCAAGAGAAGACAGCACCCTGCTGGGTCACCAGGCCTCACAGTGAATGGCAAAGGCAAACAGGAAGCCACTGGGGAGACTTCAGGGGACATAGGGAAAGCTCTTGAAAATCACCCTTTCCGGAGGAACACGACTTGGCCATCACAAAAGAATGCGCAAGGGGCACTTCCGGTACCGACCCAGGATCCCTCCAAAGTACATCAGCTAGGAAAAAAAAGAGCGCAGAGAGTACGCGGAGAAGCAAAGACCTATCTATGGTCACGGGTCGGAACAGACAGCCCCTGTGGCTTTCTCTTACGTTTCTCAAAGAGCACAAAAGTTGCATGGAGGTACATCGAGGCCCGGGTCACTAAGCTAAGCGCAGCCCTTCCCACTTGCCCACCCTCCTAACTTCTCATGGGCCCACGCACTAAACGTGGGACCGGCTGGAAAAACAGCTTTGGCTTCCGCAACGGTGCTATCACAGGCTGTTAAAGGAAGCCTCAGGTGGTGCTGGAGGGATGACTTGCTCAACTTTGAAAAACAGCAGCAGCAGCAGAATAAATCAAAGGGCAGCGGCCTTTGGCGCGTGGGCTGCAGGCATTTTCCCCGGCGGCTGCTGCCCTCTACTGGTGGAGCCGGCGCACTGCACGCAGGGCGAGTCAGTCCCGCGTCCTCTGCCCTTTATGGACATGGCCACCGCCAACACTCACATCAGCAGGAGCTCAAGCAATCGAGCGCACGTAAACGATGGGGTTAACTTAGAGCAAAGGTCATCGCCACAGAAAGCGGCGTCATACACCCAGGGGCTTATCCTGACCCAGCTCTGGCGACAAAGATGTGTCCCACTGGTCACCTCTCACAAAGGTTGGCTCCTCCTCTGCACCCCCTTGCGCCCGACGGCAGGAAGGAGGATCTCGAAACAACGAGGAGGGTCTGCAAGGGACCTGAGCTTCCAGTTTTAATCCTGTGTCTTTTTCTCTTTGAGTCCATAAAAGTGAATCAAGGCTTCTCATCCGCGGGAGACTTTGTCCCCGTCCAACGTTTGACAATGTCTGCAGAGAATTTTTGTTGCCTCCATGAGTGGTAGCCATGTATCAAGTGGGTTGGAGCCAGACATGCTGTCAGACACCCGCAGGGCTCAGGGCAGCTCCACAACACAGAGCTGCACCCAGACTGTCATTAGTGTCCATGTAGAGAAAAGCCTGCAGTCCAGTAAACCTCACCTTCCCTTTTAAGCACGGCCCTTGAGGCCAGGGTGCTGGAGCAGAGCCCCGCTTCCTGGGTAAAGAACTGCAGAACAGCCTCAGAGGCCTCCCTCACGATTTCCCTCATATATCTTACTTGCCCAGAGGATTTCCTTGGCACCCAACAATGCTACTGCTGTATTTTATGAGCCCTTCAAGAACCCTGCTGGTAAGGCCCGGAGAGATAGCTCAGCCAACTAAGCACCTGCTTAAGCAAGCACAGGGTTCCCAGGTGCCACGCTGGCACCATCCCTGGGCCTGCTGAACCAGCCACTGAGACTGGGCCTGGTGGTGCAGGACTGTCATGCCAGCACTGGGGAGGCTGAAAACAGGAAGATCACTGTGAGTCTGAGCTTTGTAGTGAGACCCTGTACCCAATACATTAAAAAAATAAAAATTAAAAAATGAGCCCTGTAATGCAGATCGGTAGCAGGAAACAAAGTAGGCTGAACATGGAATGTCACAGCGGGCATCACACAGCTGCTGTCAGGACTGGTGTGGTCCCCACCCCCACCCCTAGCTGCATCTTTCTCTCCTCAGCATTCACCTTTGGGAAGCTGTTAACCCTTCGACACCCAAGGAGCAGTCAGGTCTAGCCAGGAAAGGAGTGTCATCTTCCTTTCTTGGCCAAAGATCACAGATGGGTGGCTCCAGTTTGATTCAGTCCACAGAGGTCTCTAGTGCACCTGCTGGATTTTAAATTTAAATTCATCACCAGGTGTGGAGGCACACTCTCATAACCCCAGCACTCAGGAGGGTGAGGCAGGAGGACTGCTGTGGGTTCAGAGGCAGCCTGGCCCAGGGAGAGACCCTATCTCAAGCAAAATGAAACATCAAGTTGACTGCCAACACTCCCAACTGAAAGGATTTCTCATCCTCACCCAGCTTCTTGATTCTACTACAAACTTAGGGACCGCCTGGTGCGGTGGTGTGCACCTGTAGTCTCAATGCTCTGAGAGGCTTGAGTGCAGCCTGGGCAATTTAGTGGCTTAGTAAGAGTGTTTTAAAATAGAAATAAAAGGGCTGAGGAAACAGCTCAGTAGAAAAGTGCTTGCCTGGCAAGCGCAAGGGCCTGAGTTCAATCCCCAGTTCCTCAAAAATAAATAGATAGATAGATAGATAGATAGATAGATAGATAGATAGAAATAAATAAATAAAATAGAAATAAAATGTTAAAAAAAAAAAAAGGACTGGGGGTGTAGCTCTACCACACAGGCCAGAGTCAAAGTCTGGACCTTGTCCTCTTGCTTTGGTGCCCTCAGAGAACAGCACAGCACCTGGTCTTTAAAAAAGTGTGTTATTGAAACCAGAGGGGAAAAGACATTGGCCCCAAGAATGAAGAGATGCAGGGTTGCTCCTGGCTCAGGTAGACTCACAAGACCTTGGGGTTTCTCTGGCCCTTTGTATCCTTGTCTGCTTAATGTAAGTAATGACAGTCCTATTTCACCACCTTCCATCAAGCCAGGGAAGCTGTGAAGAGCTTCGCACATACCTAGCATATAATGCTCAGTCAGTGCTTTGAGTCCATACTGCAAGAGACTCAGAAGTATTTACTCTCTGGGATGAGGGGCAGTGGGAGAGGTGTCAGAGGCCTGCTGTGTCTCTAGAGAAGTTGGGGGTTGAGGGATTCCCTGCGGTCAAGTCCCAGGGCACCACCACCTCAGGAACTGGAGCCTGGATTCCCTTTACATAAACAGTGAGGATAATCTAAGTCTCATGAGGGTTAATGTATTGAATATGCACATCGAGCCTGGGATACAGCTCAGCAGTACAGCGCCTGCCTGGCAAGTACAAGATTGTGTGTTTGATTCCCAGTTCCAAAAAAAGTAGTATGGACAAGACTCTTAGGTACATTAACCCCTAGCAGCAGGCTGCCACGCAATGTGTACATGCAGGAACTGTCAGAGACAGTGGACAGGAAGCGTTCAGGGTCCTTCCTGGCTCCAAAACTCTCGGCTACTTTAAGTCCCAAGACCCCCTGACACAAAGCCACACCTGTCATTGGGTGATGTAGGTCGGTGTTAGAGTACTGCAAGGCCCTGGATTCCAATCTTCAGTAAGGTGAAAAACAGAAAAACTTATAATGTATAGAGGCCCTGGGGGAAGAATGCACTGGATGGAAAGTTTTCATCGCTCTGGAAAGATCCCAAGCACCCTGATGATGGCGCTGACTAAAGTTGCGCAGGACAGCAACATAGGAAGTGAACAGATGTGGGAAGAAGGGAAGCAGCCCTGTGAGGGAGGAGTTATTTTTACTTCATCCCCATGCAGAAGAGGGACAGTCCTGCCCCAGATATGCTCCAGTGCCTCAGCTCCACAGATGCCCCCGTCCCAGCGCAGCTCACTCAAGGGCCACTGCAGGAGTCAGGGGTCACTCACAGCACACAGGCAGCCCTGCAGGAGGGCCCAGGGGGCCCAACAACGGCTTTATGATTGCCCAGGCCTGGGCGCCTGAGACAAGCAGCAGGAAGCTGCAGCCTGAGAACAGCAGGAGGGCCTGACACAGGGGCGATGGCTCTTTACCTTCATCACCAGGAATACAGCTAGAGAACCAATGTGCCAGCTTGCACTGTGTTATTCTGCATCTGGTGCTAAACCTTTACAGCCACTTCGAAAATGTGTGTGTACCCATGTGTGTGTGCATGTGTATGCAGGTGTGCACATGTGTGCCCACCTGTGCCCTCTGTACAAGGCTGGCAGCCACCTCACACCCAGAGCAGCGAGAGAAGGCAAAATGTCTCAGGCATCTGAAGGATAAGCCACTCCTTGCTAAGGGCATTTTGGAAGAGGAGCTGTTCTTCCTTTATAGCAGGGGCCATCAAAGTCCCAGGGCCCTGTGGGTGTGGAAACAGGCAGCCCTTTGCACATCATGGTAGGCCCGAATCTGAGCAGGTAGTTCCCTCCTACTCAGCATCTGGCAGTCATCTGGCCCACATCTCCGTGTCCTGGATGCTTACACACGTCCTCTCATGAAGTGGGTTTCTCCCATCTTTAGGAGTCCAGCAGTGAGGTGACACCCAGGCCAGGAAAATAGCTGATCAGTCTCTGACCACCTAACGCCTCCAGGGAGGAAGCTGGCGCATTCCAGAGCCTGCCTGGCCAACAACACCCTTCTCCATTTTAGGACAGGGCAACATCTGGTGCCTTAGTTTACTTGTCCCTTCTCTTCAGAGGTCACTTTAAATACTAGTTGTGTCCTCCAACGCTGATCGCTTCTCCACGGTGACCATACTCAAACCCCTCCTTCTTGGCTTTTGAAACATGCACGACGCGGTCATTACCCGGCCATCACCCTGTGCAAGGCGCACAGGGCTCCTCACTCCCAACTCTACCTTTGCACCCACTAACTTCGAAGCTCTCCCCACCATTTCCTCATCCCACTTGACATTTCAAAGAGCATAACATCATTGGGCTTTAAAAATGAGATTTCTCTTGAGGATGCGGGGCGAGGACTGGATTTGTTGATGCCTCTGACAGCTTCGCTCCGTGGAGCGCGGGAAACAACGCTCTCCAGGGCCAAATTCCTTGCCACTGCGGTTGCGCCCACTGCGCAGGCGCAGTTCCCGAGCACTCCCGCCTTGCTCCCCCTCCCTTGGGCAAGTCCACTTCTTTGCGGACAAGGGGGTGCCATGAATCTTCATAATTTCGGAAGATGGACTGAGCCAACTTCTGACCAATCAGAAAACTTCTTTTGTCACTCCCTCCCTCTGGATACACAGGATAGAACTTCTTTTCCCGAAATGCTCCAGAGGAGCTGAGGCGGGAGGTGCCAGTGATGGACGGTATTTACAGCCATTTATCAAGAAGAATAAAATTGACGAGCAGATACTGGTGCTTTGAAAGAAGAGGTTGCTGGTCCCGCCCCCTCCTACTACTGGGTCTTCTAGGGTATCGGCAGCAGCCAATCGTGGGCCAGCAAGGAGAAGGAGGTGGGGCAGTGGCCAATGGTTGCCCGCTCACTTATTTGGCTCAGTGCTTGGGACCCTTACGGTGTGGGGCTCTTTCTCTCGGACCCCAAGGCTGGGGCTTGGGTTGAGGGGCTGGACTGTGAGCAGGAGGTGCGTCGCCTGCTTGCACACTTCCAGGCTGCTTCTAGGACCTGGAACTGGGCCCCTTCTGGATCCCGCCCTATTCTCTAGCGCCTGACGTACGACCCAGGCCCGCCCAGGAGGTCCGAGCTTGATCGAGCCTCTTCCCCACTCTGCTCACAGGCCCTGGTGATCCCCTTCCCCATTTCCCTGGCCCAGGCCGGACAGACCCGCGAGGCTCACCCACCAGCCCCTCCAACAGCTGCGACCTTCCCCGATTGGTGGTAGTGGTTGGTTACCATGGTGAAGCTGGCGGCCAAATGCATCCTGGCTGGTGAGTCTGAAAACTCGCACTTGAATACCTTGGTCCCTGGAGTCCTAAGCCTTCATACTTCATGGGGAGCTTTTGTTCAAGCTGCTGCGATTACCCATGTAGTAAATACCCTTAGGCAAGAAGCAATTATCTTCGAGCACATTTCTAGTACCGGCCCTGTCATACTCTTGAGACCCCCGTTTGAGCTCCACTGACGAGGAGAAGGAGGAGACTTGTTTAAAAATCAAGGGCTAAATCATTTGAAGCGTCCTCCAAATTAGGCATCGGTGACTTTGGTAGTCTTCACTTAGGAGATTCTTTTCCTGGCCCCAATTTTTCTGATGAGAGAGACAGAAGAGAGCTTGCAGTGGCATCAGCTCGCTGTCTTTAAGGTCGGCTGTGCTGCCCCATCACAGGACAACATAAACCTAGAGGCTCCTCAAAGTGAGCCATCTGTTTTGTTGCCCGCTGTCCCAAGCACCCACTGCAGCGCCTGGAACATAGCAGTTACTCAGGAAATATTCACAGGGTAAAAGAATGTGTGATGCCCAGGGTCCACCGCAGTGAAGGTCATACAGAGGAGTTAGAGCCCCAGGTCCGCCCAACTCCAAAACCATTACCTGGTGTTACTTTCAGAACCAGGCTTTCCTGGCCAACTCAGGAAAGAACTGAAGAAGAAATTACAGACAGAAAAAATTATTTTTTGTTCTTCTCCTTCAGACTGAAAATAATTAATAGGTTTTTTTTTTTTTTTTTTTTTTTTTTTTTCAGTATTGGGAGTTGAACCCAGAGCTTTCGCAGTGAGCTATATCCCTTTCTAAATTTTGAGACAGCACCTCACTAAGTTGTCAGTGCTGGGCTTGAACTTGCAGTCCTTGTGTCTTAGCCTCCTAGAGTGCTGGAATGACAGGCATGTACCACCACACCTGGCTTTATGGTGGTGTTTTTATTTGTACTTTTTGGTTTCTTACCACTTAGTGCCTTTATTTATTTATTTATTTATTTATATTTTATTGTGTCATTTTGAGGTAGGGTCTCACTATGCAGTTCAGGCTGACCTTGAGCTCACTTTGTAACCCTCGCTGGTCCCAAACTTGCAATGATCCTCCATCCTCAGCCTCCCAAGGGCCGGGATTACAGGTGTGCGCCACCATGCCTGGCTGATGATAGTGTTTTTAATGACTTTTCTATTGGAAAAGAAAAGGTCTCACACAGAATGATGCCTGACAGTAGTAGCACTGATCATACCGGAGCAAAAAATATTAATGGTTCTCTGGAGACTCTGTAGTTTGCAGAGCTCCAGGGGAGGCAGTGTTGTGTAACAGAAATAATTCTGGCTGTTCCTCTGACTGATTGTGTTACTTGGACAAAGCATTTCTTTTAACTTCACTTCCCTCATTGGCCGAGGTGGGACCATTTTCATTTTCTAAAGCTAGGCTTCTTTTAAAAATGAACTTCTGTCTCTGACTGACCTTCCTCCTCTCTTCTTTTGAGTTCTGCTCCCTGAGTGCCGTCTGTGGTGGTGGCCCTGTGCTCTAGTCCTCAGCACTGCTCCCATGAGCCATCAGAACCTCGTTATGGGGTGGGCTGGCCTTGCTGTCATCCTGAGGTACAGATGAGATGCACGTGTGCATGTGCATGCACGCGCACGATGCAGAAGAGTGAGAACAATTGCCCATGGTCACACTGAGCTGTGGGATCCAGAACCTGAGCCGGAGCCGGGGGGCGGGGAGGGATGATTTCCAGGATTCTGTTTTTAGCACAGGCTGTCCTGTCCTCAAAGCTCGGTCCTTTCTGCCCTTTTTTACCCCTGCTGTCTCCAAACTTGCTTCTCCTGATTCCAGCATCAGCCTGAGTCAGAGGCTCTGCAGCCTTCTGCCAAGGCTGTCAGGGTATCTACTTCCAGAAGTTTCCAGGGATCAAAGACCTCTGCCTGGGACCTGGCCATAGCGCCCTGCCCAGCTCTCATCCACCCCCCCACCCTTCACAAGTTGTTCCCATTCAGCACTCTAGGCCCACACCCTTCTCTCCTGTAGCTACTCATCAGGACCCTGATGCTCCAGGGCCCAGTGCCTCAGCAGATACTTACTGAGCATCTACTATCCTCCTGTCGCCATGCAAGGTGCCATAGAGCTCAAGGGTGGATCAGGGTAGCTCCAGGAAGAACTAAGCCATGCATGACCCATTATAACTGGTCAGTTAAGCCACTGCCGGAACCATAAATTGGTTCCCCTTTGTATGTCTGACTCTGGAAAAATATTAAGGCCCAGCTACTGTGTGTTTTGGTTCAGATGAGACAAGAAAGCCATACTTGCTGTTTGTCTGTAATTCATTTAGCTTTAAAACACGTATAGAGTCCTTACTGTGTGCCAGTCACTGCATATTAATTCATTAAATCCTGTAACCGTTCTATGAGGTAGGTGCTGATCATAACCCACTTTACTGGTATGCCAACTGAGGCACAGAGATGGAGTAACTGAGCTAATGACACCCAGCTGGGAAGTGCAGGAGCTGGGGCCTGGCTGCTGGGTCTATGCCCTTAACTGCATGTTGCGCTGCCTCTCCGTGCATGTGGGGTGACAGTCATGCCTCTGTGGGTCACAGTGTCTGTGTCAGGATCCTTGAAGCCTCCCCAGCAAGACCAAAGGAGGTAGCACTCCCCTCCAAAGCTGCAGAGGAAGGAACTGATTGAGCTTTGCTTGGAGAGAGCAGGATTTGGGCTTAGGCTGGGACACAGTGGCTGCAAGGCTGCGGGGTGTAGAAGGACTGGAGAAGAGGGGTGCAGAGCCCAGATTCTGTGTACTGGACAGGTGGAGAGAAGTCAGCTCCGTGAGGTACATCACCCGCCCGTGTGCTGCAGGGGTGAGGTAGCACCAGGAGCTTAGGAAGGCGAGAAGGCCTCTGAGGAAGCATTTTCAGTCAAGGCCTGGTTGAGAATCTGAAATGTATTCAGCTTTGCAGCAGGACCATTTTAATGACGTCACTGGCTTCTCAGGTGCCAGGGCCAGAACAGGCCACAGGCAGCGCTGGGAGGCAGAGCAGTGGAGAGAGAGCTGGGGGCTGCCAGAAGCTGAGAGGATCCACAGAGGGGCGCCATGCCCCAGAGGTTGAGCTGTGGGCCAAGAGAGCACCGTGTGCCACAGGTCACTGGGGCCTTCGGAGGCTCTGTCCTTCTGAGATCTCTCTGGGCCCCAGGTACTGCCTCATCAGGGTCCCGATGAAAACAGGAATTATAGGAGGGGAGGGCTTCGCCATGCTCCGAGGCCCTTAGATATGGAATGGTGCTGTTAGGTATTGAAGGGTTCAAGAACAGAAACAGACTGGAGCAGCGAGGGAGCATAGGAGTGGCTGCAAGGAGCTTGTCCTGCAGGACCAGGGTCAGAGGGAGGCGGGCACCACCCAGGGCCTTAGGAAGATCGGGGTAGGGCAGAATCCTCCCCAGTGTGCTGTGGTGAGAGGAATAAGTGAAATGCATGGTGTGGTGTGAAGTGCGGATCTGTTCTACAGTCTCCGGTCTGGTTTCAGCAATACCGTTTCTATGTGTGCAGAGTGATACAAAGCGAACACTGCAGGAGTGAACGCCACACAGTGAGGACACGCGGTGGTGAGCAGGACGAGTGAGCGAGGTGGGCGGGACCTCAAGGACTGGCAGGCCCTGGGGGACAGGTGTGCTGTGAGGTGGCCCTGGACACAGATGGGGTGAAGACCCATCATCACCCCATGAGTAGCCAGAAAGCCAGATGGCCCAGGAGGGATCTGCACCTGCATTGAGTTGGGAAAATAAGGACAACTGAGGCAGGGAAGGCAGGAGCAGGACCTCGGGAGGGACCCCATCCCAGAGCCAGGGAGGGGCTGGACACTGGCCAGATCGGGGTCAGAGGCGTCAGGGTGAAGCATGAGAAGAGACCCCTGGGTGCGGTGGACACAGGGTCACAGGGCAGCCTTGCGTTGAGCCCCTGCAGTCGTGTGCCGGCAGTGCATTCCGCCTGGCCCCCGGGCTCCGCCCTCGCCCCAGGGCAGGAAGCCACCCAGGCTGGTGACCTGGCTGCCTCTTTGCTTCCTCGATGCTCCCTCCAACGCTGCGGTTCTCAGCTTGTGCTGTTTGAATTTGCGCTTGTCATCTTGTTGCTCTGCAAATGTGTTCATCGGTTCTGTTGCCTCCTCGTGCTCAGATGCCTCCCGGATCCCACACAGGAGCTCTGCTGGAAGTGTCGGTGACTGACTGACTGACTGACTGACTGACTGACTGACAGGTGGGAGGGAGGGAGCTTCATGGCATTAGCCAGAACCGATCTGTGGGGAGTTTCACAAGCAAGGAGAGCCAAATCCAGCTGTGTTCAGGAGAAGAGCTGGAGTCTGGAGGATGGGAACAGTTCAGGCACAAAGGAGGGAGGCCATGCGCTCGGGGACGGGGAGCCCTAGTGATGGGTGATCCAGGCTGCAGTGCCCTCATGTCCTAGAGAGCCTGCAGTCCAGTGAGGGCCTGAAATGCATCGCATGTGCTCCCTTGTACAGAAGGCTGAGCCCGTGCAGAGCGTGATGTTGGAGTCCTAGGCCCGGGAGTGGCTTCCGCAGGCCCTGGTCTCTCCCTCTGCAGCCAAGGAAGGTGGGGGCGTAGCGTGGGGAGGAATGAGTGAGTGTGACTGGGTTCACGAGGGCAGCATGTGTCAGCTCGCTTCTAAGAAGCAGTGGCAGACAGCAGAGTGAGTCCCGAATAGCGCACCCCGCCCTGGAGGAGTTCACATCAGTGCCGTGCCTCCCGCCGTCAAATCATCGTCTCATGAGAGAAAATTACAGGTGGGAAAAGTCAGAACTGGAAATGAACAGAGTGGCAGACTGTGGAGAAGCCGAGCAGGGAGAAGTGTGGAAGGAAGCAGCGGTGAAGTGGGGAGCGAAGGTGCAGAGCCCAGGCCCAGTGAGGAGAGCCAGCCAGCACTCGGCAGAGGCTGACGGCGCTGGGAAACAATGGGAGGACAGAGCCCTCACGCACCACGCCCCGGGGAGGACAGAACGCACCGCTCGGTAGGGGGCGGGGCAAGCGTGTGATAGGAAGCATGCCACACGTGGGGACAGCTGACATCGAAGGACACCTGGCAGGGCCATCTGCAGAGAACGGAGGGGGATCGAGGGCAGTTCCTAGTGAGCCCCAAGGGCTTCTGCCATTCTTGACAGTGCAAGAGGGCCCTGGGACAACCAGCTCCTGACAATCTGGTGGCAGCTCTCAGACTGGGCGCTCCAAGGTCCCCGGATTTGGGGTTGCTGACTGACTGAGGATGGCCAGGCAATAAGCCCAGCAGGGGTGTGGCAGGCTGGAGCGGGTGATGGTGCCACAGTTAGTTTCCAGAGGGGCAACCCCTGTGGGACAAATAGAGACCCAGAATGGTGGTGAGAGATTTCACCAGGGCATGGGTTTCAGGAATCGTGACTGTGGCGTCTGACTTCTGTGTCTCATGAATGCGGACAAGCAGCAACCAGGTGGCAGCTCTACATGCAAGTCAGTTCCAAGAGGGCCCCCTCACTCATCTTTCCTGCTAAGCCTACTGGAAAGCCAAGCTAGAAAGTGACAGGGTTTCTCACGGGTGTGTCTCACCAGAAGCATCGCCTCTGTTGCCAAGGCTCCATCCAGACCCCTCCTTTACCTCCTTCACCTTCTGGTTCCTTCTTTCCAGCAAAAGAAGCTTTTGGCAGATAGGAGTGTTGCCTGTGATCTCTGGTTCTTGCGTTGGCCCGTGAAACTCCTGGAAGTTTTTGGTTTATAGAGCAAGAAGGTCTGGGAAGGACGGAGGTAGTAACATTTCTTCTGCTCTGATCCCAGGAGACCCAGCTGTGGGCAAGACTGCCCTGGCACAGATCTTCCGCAGCGACGGGTCTCACTTCCAGAAGAACTACACTCTGGTGAGCAGGGGTGGCCTGGGATGGGCATGGCTCAGAGAGATGTGACCACTGACCCTGAGGGAGTGACTGCAGAGCCCCTGGCAGAGGCCCCTAGAGGCTGTGTGGAGATCAGCTTCCACCCACCGCACTGAGGGCTGACTGTGGGCTCCCCGTTCAGTCCCTCTGGTTGCTGCAAACAGCAGCTTTCCCAGGCGCAGAGCAGTGGGAAGGTAAGGGAGCCCCTGCCTTCTGCAGACCAAGAGGAGACACCCAGCCAGGGTGGCCCCCCAGGGAGAGGGGCCTCGTGACGCCTGTGCTCTTCTCTCCCTCGGCAGACAACAGGAGTGGATTTGGTGGTGAAGACAGTGCTGGTTCCTGACACAGGCGACAGTGTGGTGAGTGACATCCTTGACCCAGCTGCACAGGGGCTACTCCAGTGGGCCCAGGGCCTCCTTCCTGGGAGGCAGATCACTGGTAGGGGAATCAAGGCCTGGATTTCGCTGTTCATGGGAGTGGAGCAACCCAGAAAACCCTCGAGGGAGGCACTGACAGGGCAGGAGGGGGCGGGCTGTGGGCCTGTTGAGGAACTGTCATCTGGTATCCAGGTTGTTAACCCGGGTTCCTCTGTGGGGAATCCAGAGCTCATGGAACGGAAATTGCAGATGTTAGCTTGTTAGAAGTGTGTCCCGGCCTGGCAAGAGGGTTTGTAGCTTCGTCCAGATGCTTAAGGAGGCCCATGAACAGAGAGAGTGAACGGGAGGAAAGGGTATAGGCAGGGAAGGAAAGTCGTTTTCAGCATCCTGACACAGTGAGAGAGGCCAAGACGAGGACACAGGGGGCCCGCATGGAAGACAGCTGTCGGGGCTGGTGGCAGCAGGTGGCAGGGGTCAGGCTGCCCTGCCGGGAGGGTAAAAGGACCTGCAGAGAAGTTTCCAAAGGCAGCAGCAATGGGAAGGGGCTCCATGCGGGTGGGAACGGCTGGGGCGGGCAGGAAGGAGCAGCTGGTGCCCGCGTCTGAGCTGTCCCCATATGATGACAGACTGGCCTACTTTCAGCGTCTTCCCAGGCCTACTCGGTGACCTCCTTTAAAAAGAATTGTTTTAAGATTTGAAAATCAATTTGGTTAACAAAGTGCAGGATGACCTTTGGGAAACGGGAGCACTGTCTGCCTGTTTCGCATTCTGTTCTGCCAGGTGGGCAGGCAGCCTGTTCCTGGTAGTTTTGCGCTCGGGTTGGGAGAGGTGGGGCCGCACAGCGCGTGGTGGCCGTGGACCTCCTGACTTCCTTCTCATGCCTGGGGAAAGACAGGGTGTGTAAGAAAATGTGGGCACATGGGTCCATGCAGGTCACCACCGAGCCACATTCAGGGTAAGCTGAGTGTGCCAGGCGGCTGCGGCCCACGGCCTGCCTGGTGTGAGCTTCCCCGGGGCGCTCTTCTCTGACTGCAGGAGCTCTTCATTTTTGACTCTGCTGGCAAGGAGCTGTTTTCCGAAATGCTGGATAAATTGGCAAGTACAAGAGCTCTCTTACCTGCCTGGCTGCCTCCACCCCACCTGCTGTCCCAGCCCTAGCCCCTGACATGCTCCCGTAGAAATACCGCTACACTGAGCTATCAAGAGAAGCTGCTATGCCATGGCTGTGTCCAATAAGGGACTTTCCTCACCCCTGCTCCTGGATGGCTAGATCCAGAACGTGCCGAAGCTGCATGGCTGCATCCTTGTGCTCCCCCCCATGGGCACTCTCCTTCACAGCCCCTAGCGGCACCCCCATGTGCTTTCAGCACCCCCTCTCAGCCTCCCAGGACAACAATGAGGGGCCCTGAGATGAGGCTCACCTTCCACCCTGACCCCAACTGTGGGGATGGTCACTCCTCTAGGATTTGCCCCTTCTATAGCCCTGCCCTCCGCATACCTGTGTCTAGGGCCACCCTGCTGTCTCACCAGAACACAGCACACTGTCCCTTGCAAAGTGACAATTTCTGTGACCTAGGTCCAGGAGCTCACCCGAAGGCCTGAGCTCTCCAGGGCCCTCCCCTGCCTTCTCTAGGACAGCCACATTGTAAGGGAGACTGCTCTCTGCCCCCTTTTGCTAAGAGAAATTGAGCTAATGACTGTGGCTTCACCCAGGGCTGGCCCATGCAGCAACTCGTGGTGCTCAGAGTGCATGGCCGGGCGCTGGGTGCTGCCGTGCCTGGCAGAGGGAAGGCAGGTGCTCATGGGCAAGGCAGGGCCGAAGGCTTATGCAAGCCTCTCCCTCCCCCAGCTGGCCTGACCCAGCCTTGCCCACCCTGGCTCAGCTTGAGACCCAGGGCTGTGTCTCACCTCCATGAAGGCCTGGACAAGGGGGGGTGCCTTAAATTCTGGTAACACCAAGGTATCTCCCCATGCCTGCCAGGAAAGTACGTGTGTTTTGTTTTTTTTTTTTTTTTCTGGGAAACGTGCATGAGTCATCCTAGAAGAAATTGTGGGGGTCTTGGTTCAGCTCATGCTCTGCACCCTGGGTGCCTCCAGGAGTCAGCGTAGTCTGGGATGTGGGGAGAGCCAATCCTGGGCTGGCCCTGCAAGGACAACTGGGGGAGGAAGAAGGGTTCTGCCCGATGCCGGCCCTGACACGAGCCAGGACCACACCACCTCCTCAGGTCAGGATGTACCAGGACTCTCTCAGAAGCCCCCGCAACCCTTGAGAGTGAGCCCTGGCTCCTAATTGGGACACAGAGCCCCGACTGGTGGGTGTGGTATGTACTGGGGCTGATGCCAACACTGTAGGAGCAGCAGTGGCTTCTGCATTTTGCAAAGCCAGCCCTGATAGGAAGAGACACGTAGACCCACTCCCAGGCCCTGGCTTGGGAAGGGAAGAGGCGCTCACAGCTTGCAGGGGACTCTGGACAGCAAAGCGAAGGGCTAGCGAGAGTGGAGCTCTGGGCTGAGAGAAGAGGCTCAGCCCTGCCCTGCCTCCTCTGTCCCCGAAGCATACAGACCTGGGCATGTCAGGGGGCTTCCCTACACTTGGTTCCTCTAGTACAAAATAGGACCATCCAGACTGAGCCCACAGCGTTGGCAAGTTTCGCAGTGGTTCACAGAATGGCCCAGCAGAGCCTGGCCCACCTGCCGGTGGGGTCTCCAGTCACCACCCCCCTCTCCAGGGAATACCCCTCCATTCATTCCTGCAGAGAAGCTGGGCACTTCTGTGCCCGTTTCCTGGCACACAGCCCCTTGTCCCGCTGTCAAGTCCCTTGGCAGAAAGTCACATTGTCCTCCAGCCCGGGAGCCACCTTCACGTTACTGACATGTGCTCTTCCCGGCCCTCGGCCCTTGAGCAGTGGGAGAGTCCCAACGTCCTGTGCCTCGTCTACGACGTCACCAGCGAGCAGTCCTTCTGCAACTGTGGCAAGTGGCTGGAGAAGGTCCGGGCGCAGGCCCCAGGCACCACCCTCCCAGGTAGGAGCTGCCAGCACTGCTGTTCCAGCAGCCCTCTGTCCTTTGGCTCCAGAGGGGGAGGTCCCAGCAGAGGTCACCATGGGGCATAGCAGGGTGCTGAGGCTCTGCCTCCGATGGCCAGGAGTGTGCCCTGGCTCTGCCCCTCAGTCTGTAGGTACAGCAGGGTTGGTACCACCCGCCTGGTGAGACTCAATGTCATAGGGGGAAGTCGCTATAATAGGAATTGATATTTTCAGAAAGCCAGCCCCGGGGGGCTTCCTCATTTTCTCCTGTGTGTGAGGCACAAGTTGCATTCAAGTCCTGTTGTCGCTTCTGAATACTTTAAATCGGTTTGTTTCTCATCCCTATGCGAGATCAACAAATTCTGCTCATTACAGACCAGGGAAAGCGATCTCCAGAGAGAGGCTCAGAAATTAGCTGTAGCCGATGCAGCTGGAAGCAGAACTAAATTATCTCCGAATCCCTGACTCTGAGCCCAGGCCTGAGATTAGTATTAATGACGATTTTTAAAGTTTGCCCCATGTGCTAGGAATTAGCACAAATGGGCACCGAAATCTACCCTCGCCTGCACCACGCCTGTAATCGTGGGGGGTGAGGGAGGGGGGCCTGGCTACATGCAATGCCTAAAAAGAGGCACCAGGCACAAGCTTGTGTTCAAGGCAAAGACCACTGGTTCTCCTGAGGCCCTTGGGACCAGCAGGAGACTGCTGGCCGTCCTGCCTCTCACCAGGCAGCTTCCCAGACCAGGGTCAGCAGCTCCTGGAAACAGCGTGTGCCTCCCTGGCTGACCTCCCAGCCCGCCACGTTAAATGTGATGTTCTGGTTGTTTTCTTTTGAGTAGGTGTTTTAGTGGGAAATAAGACTGATCTGGCCAGCAGACGAGTGGTGAACCCGGCGCAGGCCCGGGCGTGGGCACTGAGCCAAGGCCTCGAGTGCTTTGAGACATCTGTGGTGAGTACCTCATGTGCCCCCCAAGTCTGGCAGGAGTGGTCGAGCCCTGCCTGCTGCAGAGTCCTGCTGGGAGCTGATGTTTATGCCCACAGGTCTGCACTAGTGAGACACCCCAGTGGGCCTGCTTCTGTTTCCCTGACACAGACATGAGATGGCATGGGTGACTGTATCATGGGTGTGTCACTTGTTTGGACCCTCACAGTCAGTCCTCTGGACCAGGAGTTCCTCCCCCGTCTGGTTCTTAGTTCAGGACTGAGCAGGTGAAACGTCGGCCTGTGGGCACGTGACCTGTAAGGGCCAGGGCCTCCGGCTTCTTGCGCCTGCCGGCGCCTCTGATAGCCATGCCCAGGTGACTCCACATTACAGAGTGTCTGCTCGTGTAGTGGAGCACCCTGCCACCAGCCTCTTTGGCTGAGCTGGGGTGTCACACCCAGGGGAACCCCTTCTTACACCCCCAGTGTGAGCAGAAGCAAGGAAACAGGCATTTCAGAGCCCACAGTGAGCCTCACCACAGCTCCTAGGGGCTGCTGCGAGGCCTCTGGCCATGGCTGTAATGGAGATCTCGTTGTGGGCCCTCCGGACCTGACTGTTCAGCTCTCCCCAAGCCAGTGGCTGGTGCACACACTGGGCTGTCGCCTCTTCTGCCCAGGCTGCTCCAGCTGCAGGCTGAAGCTACTGCTGTTTTCAGTCACTGGATGGAGTCAGCTCCAAGTCTGCAGTGTGACCCACTGCCTGCGGAAGGCCTAGGCACACTGACTGCACCAGTGAGGAGCCGGGCCAGCTATGCCCCTGGCCTGGTATTTAAACGACAAAAACTTGGGGCTCCTCACCTGTGAATGGGAACGATAACGTACGGCCCTCACCGGACGTGAAGTGTGAGGGCACAGCACGACGGTGGATGAAACATTAGCAGAAATTCCAGCGCAGAGTAATGGTGGCAAATGTTAGCTTTTGAAAGCACAAATGTTCCCTCGGTATCTTGCTTTACTGTTATTACTTACTAAGTCCTTGAATCCGTAGCTTGCACACAGATGAATGTCACCCTTGCCTCTGGTCCAATTATCACAAACGCTAAATTAATGAAGTTCAAATTAGAGAACCTGAGCTTGTGGCACGCTGTGCGGGGGCGCCTCACCTCCACATGGCCAGCCTTGAGTGGAGCCGGGAACCATCACCCATGCCACGCCATGCCACACCACCCTATCCTCTCTTCCTCCGCTCACGTGGCTCACACTGTCCCTTATTTCCCAGAATTCAAAAGTTAAAACCTACCCCATCACATCTGTCACCGAAGGCCGTGGGCCTCAAGTTTAAACGCCATTCAGGTGTTGCAGCAGGCGGGCATAAATTATGCTTGAAGAGGCTGCAGCGAAGCTCTTGGTATTAACTGTGCAAGTTAACTAGTCCCCCCTGAGTTGATGCTAACAGAAGCTCCACTGGCAGCTCGGGTAAGAAAGCTGTAATTAAAAAGGAAATATAACCAAATGCTGTTTGAGAGGCAGCCAAGTCTTGACGCCAAGCCCTTCTCTTCTCCCTGAGTGCAGTGGCAGTCCTCTGGCTGACCCAGAAGCACAGCCTACAGGGCTCTTGACTTTCTGGTGCCCCTGGATATTTGACATTTTCAGGCCCCCAAAGTAAAAGAGTTTCTGTCATCAGGAATTAAAAATTATAATAAGCTTCCATACCCAAATACCTATTGTTCACCGCTGGAAGACAACGGTAAATGTAAACAAGTTTAAGATTAATCTGTTGGGGTCACTGCCCGGGCAATAGCCAGAGGGGAGACTTAACACACTGTGGGCCTACTGTGTGCTCGGCATTTTGTATGTTATCCATTTATGCTTCATAGTAGGCCAACAAGACAGCTGTTTCCTTGATATATATATATATATGTATATATATATTTTTTTCTTTTTTCAGAACTTTTGTTTGTTTATTTAATATTTATGGCTGGCTCAACCTGCCCTGAGGGCAGGGCTGGAGCAGCATGTGGTGCCAGGGATCGAACCGCGGTCCCTATAGCCGCCCAAGCTTTCCTGAGCAGGCGCTTTAGACCACTGAGCCATCCTGCCGGGCCCCTATCCCTAATATATTCTTGAGAAACAAATCAGAAAGGTGGTGTAGCTCTGCCCAGTTGCACAGCTAAAGGGGAGGAGAACCAGTGCCAGGACCCACCTCGCTAGCTGGAATGCTCAGGCCTTCTGAGAGGAGTCTTTGACCTGCCCTCTCACAAAACACATGGTGGCACACTTGGGGACAATTCCAAGCTGCACTGAGAATGAATGCTTTAATCAGACCTACTCTAGGGGTCGGGTATTTAGCTCAGTGGTGCAGCGCCTGGTTGGCAAATGTGAGATCCTGAGTTCAGTTCCCAGTACCTTGCTAAGAAAAGCAGGCCTATTCTATCGGTGTCCAAACTGTGTAAGCAGGATTCTGGTTAGGTACGTGACAATGGAGATTCCTGCCGCTGGGCACTCCCTTACCACTTTGGTTCAGGTGGTGTCTGTTGAGGCTCACAGCACCACCTTCCTTGATTTCTACGCTGGATTCTCCCAAGATCGTGCTTTTTATTTAGAAGTCCTTATGCGCAGCTCTGCAGGCCTTATTCTTTTCCTGTCTGGGATGTGACTGTACCAGAGCAGGATGGGCTGTGCTACAGGTTGACATTGGCGCTGAGTGGCAGGAGATGCTTGGCACACCCTGAGGCATCACACTCACCCTCGTGCCCATCTGGAGGTGGCAGCCTTCAGGGATGTGGGGGTTGAGAGCTCGCATGGGTGCGCATCTTGGCTAGCCTGTCCCCTCCCCCCCACTGCTCCTTGCACTGCCACCTGTTTCCTTGCTCAGGGTGTCCCTTGCTACAAAGCCCAGGTAGCTTTCTCCACAGCTCAGTCCCCTCTGTGCACAACTGGCTGCACAAAGGAAAGCCTGCTTCTCAAACTGAGGATCCGGAGCACCAACCAGCTGGGCCGCTCCTCCCGGGGCCCCAGCCACTCATCTGGAAAATGCAGTCACCGAGCATGCCGACTTGGGTGACATTCTTCACGTGGAGCTTCGCCCGTTCTGTTAGAGATACTCCACCACTTCCTGTCAAGGCTGCGCTCTTGCCAGCTGCCAGAGAGCTTTCTGAAGCAGATCCTTGCACATTCAGTTTGGCTGCTACCTGCCTTAGAGGGTATTCGTTCTTCTGCCAGCTCTTTTCCTAAAACTTAAAAACACATGGGCACGCACATACCAAGCAGGCAAACAGTGGTGGGGACATGGAGGGCCACCGCAGGGGTCTGTCATTTCCCAACCCTTAGCTGTGTTCTAGGACAGCGGTGGTGAGGCTATAGCATGCACGACACACAGCACAGTGTTACTGAAAGCTCTAAAAGGTTTGCCATTACCACGCCAGCACAAGTTCTTTAACTTTTCTCATCCCCATCACACCAGAAAAAAGTCGTTTGATTCCTAAAATTATGAAAATGTTCATTCTTGCAAGCATAGTGGCACAGACCTGTAGTCCCAGCTACTCTGGAGGCTGAGGCAGGAGGATTGCAAGTTAGAGGGCCAGCCTGGGCCATTGAGTAAGACCTTGTCTCAAAAATAAAGGAATAGGGCTATTTCTCAATGGCAAAATGCCCTTGGGCTCAGTGCCTGGTACTGCAAAAAGGGAAGCCACCTTATTCCAGCTGTTGCAATCCCCAGCCCTAGGTTGCGGTGAGAACTGGTTTGAAGAGCAGCCACACCTCTGGCAGGCCACAGGGAAGAGGGAGGCAGCAGTGGATGGTGCTGGGTGGCTGTTGAGTCCTCTGTGGCGTACCCTGTGTACTCGCTGGGCATCATACCCATGCTCTGTGACCCTCCTGAGCTCCTAGTAGACCTTAAGGCAGCCGCCAGCCAGCTTTCCCTTCCCACAGGTTCTCAGGGGGTGGGTGCTGGGGCCATGTTTTCCAGGAAGCTCCCTCAGTCTCCTCTGGTCCCTTCAGCCCAGAGCTTTCTTTGAGGCTCTTGCTTACAACATAAGGCAGGCTCTCTCTGCTGTAGGCACTGGCCTAGGGGGGGGCCTTGTTTTAACATCTGGCCAGCGTGGCTGACAGGACGAGCCCTGTAGAAAGAGACCTGGCCCAGGACCTTGCTCCAGCCGGGTTCCTCTGCATAGCTGAGGCTGGCTGAGAGTTCCCTTAATCTCCACGTCCGCTTCCTTCTTACAAAGCTGGCAGTGCGAGAGTAGCACCCCCAGTGGTATCAAGGTGAATGAAGCCAGGTGGGGAGCTCCTTCGAGAGGGAAGCCTGAAGGGAACGCCGGCTCCCCGGGTTGGGAAAGTAAGGCAGCGACCTCTGACTTTGTCCACAGAAGGAGATGGAGAACTACGAGGCCCCCTTCCGCTGCCTGGCTGCGCAGTTCCTTCACCTGTACCGGGAGAAAGTAGAGCTGTTCCAGGGCCTGGTGTGACAGCCTCGGCTTGTTCTGCGGGATGGCGCGGTGCTCCTGAGCGTGTCGGGCTCCATCTCCCTCCTGGAAGGAAGGCCGGAAGATGAAGCTGCCTCTGCCCTTCAGCGTGTCATGACAGCTTTAAATAAAAGCTGCCACAGCAGCAGCAGTTCTTTTCACTCTTGCCTAGGCAACCCTGGTTCCATTTCTCGTTCTGGCTGTGGTCACAGAGTGGCCTCGTCTAGGGAAGGGTGGTGATGTTAGGGTGAGGGTTCTGCCTGCAATGGCCACTGTCCCCGGCCACGCGCTGTCCTCTGACAGCTCCTGTGGCACAAGGCCACTTCTGCCATGGTCATCTTTCAGCAAACCAGCCAGTGGTCTTCACTTTGCCAAAGCACCGCTTTGCTTGTTTCCCATCCCGGGTTAGAGACCCATGACAGTTCTCGCTGCCATGCCCCTCCGTGCTGCAAACCAGAGCCCCAGCCAGTGCCTTCAGGAACTGTCACCCACCCCTAAGGAAGGGCCTGTATCCCCCAGCCGGGACACCAAGGTAGCCTGTCTTACTCCAGTCATAAGGGTGTACCTTATAGGAGAGGGTCATTGTGCCAAGAGCCCTAGTTTTGGTGTGGATGGCCCTGTCCTGGCGATGGTGGCAACAGTGGTACCACTCTGTCCCGTTTACGCCCTGCCGGGTCTGTGAATGAAACAGGTGACACATATTAGCTGATATTGTCCTTATAGCTGAGTCTGTTAGCAAGTGTGGGCCACCGATCTAGTGCTAAGAAAACAACTTCCTAGTGATCACCAAAAGTTAGGGACAGCCAGGCCCCTTCCCTGTGGCTGCTGGGGAGCCCACCCTGATGCCCTTCTACCCTCCTGTCTCCACCAGCAGACTGGAGCCGTCACAGCTGGTAGGTGGGTGCCCTCCCTGGCCGAATCTCTTCTTCCCTAGAACCAAGTGAAGGTGCCCCCAGGGCCTCCTAAAATGGAGAACACTGCCAAGAAGAGACACCCTGCCTGGCTCCCCAACCGGATGCTGGCTGCGCTTCAGGAGGCCATGACAGCTGCAGGCATGGGTCATGGGTGCCTCTCTCCAGGGGTTAGGTGCATAGGGTCTGGGAGAGGCCAGCCCCAGCAGCAAGAAAGATAGACTTCGTGGCAAGAGGACACAGGTGGCCTGCAGAGGGCCCTGACGGGGATACACGTGATGTGGGTCCAGCCAGCACTGTGCAGAGAGCTGAGTCTCCCTGGATAGGGCAGGGGCTGGCACCTGGCAGAGCTATGGAGGGAGACAGCTGTCCTCTCATGAGAAGGCCCCAGCCAGAGGCGGGTCAGATCAGCCTGTTGGGAAAAGCCAGCAAGAAGAGGGGGCGGGGTTTCAGCGGAGCACGGTGGAATAGGATGGTTTAGCTTTGGGGCCCACTGAGGTAAACTGGCCCAACAAGGAAGTAACGGTCAGCACGGCTCCAGACAGTGCAGGCAGCAGAGTTGGTTCCGTTTGGAGCTGAATATTACCCCCACCTCCCATCCTGCAAAATAAACTTTCTTTCCAGTCAGAGGTGGGGCTTTTGGAAAGTTAATGGATCAGGGAGGTCTTATGCTCAGGGGTGGGCTCATCTAGTGGTGGATTCGTCTAGTGGTGGTTCATCTAGTGGTCAATATGCTGTTAGGAGGTGGGGCCTCACCAGGAGAGGCAGGACACTGGGGGGGCGGGGCGGAGCAGGGAAGCCTGTTCTCTCCTCCCCGCCTCTCTCTGCCTCCCATAAGACAGGTTAGAGCCGTTGCCCCATCCAGGCCCTTCTGCCAAGCTCTTGGCCTTGGGGCAGGCTGGCTGTGGACTGGATCCTCCAAAAACCAGGAGCCAAAATAGACTTCTCCTCCTCTGGGTTGTGGGTGTCGGATATGTTGACCTAATGACAGAACAATAAGACAGGAAAGAAGCCATGGTCTGAAATGATTCATCAGGGGCCCAGGTTGGGTGGCCAGACTCTGTGTAGACCGTATCATTGAAGCGAGGCCCGGCAGCTGTGTGATGTAATGGGGGTGGGGGGTGGCGCTGCTGGAAGAAGCACAGCCAGCAGGGACAGGAAGTGCAGCAAAGGCCCCAAGTCACAGCTTCCATGAAGGTGCAGCCTGGGTGTTCTGGGAAAGCAGAGGGAGCCTGGTTCTGCTGGGCCACTTTGGGAGGATTATGGCTTTTACTCCAGGACAGCAGGAAACCAGGGGTGGACGGGCTCCCAGTTTTTCTCTGCTTACAGCGCCGCCTGTTGGGAGCCTCCCGTGTGGTCATTAATTTCTTCATTGGCCTGGAGAGCCCATTCTTAGTGAGCAAAACTTCACACAGTACATGCCCCGTCTGCAGACTTCATTCCATTTCTTTTTTAATCACCTACTTTCTTGAATGCCTTTCCTTTAGGGAGTGCCTAGCTACACAATAGCTCTTCCTACTTATTTGGGGGTAGGGTCTCGCTACATTTCCCAGGCTGACCTCAAATTTTCGATCCTCCCACTTCAGCCTCCCTAGCAGCTGGGACTGCAGGCGTGTGCCACTGCCCCTGGCCAGATTTTATTGAACGAACATGAATGTGGGATGAAAGGATAAAGCGAGCCTCGCTGAGCACTTGCCGAGTGCTGGACCCCGTTGTGGGTGCTGGGGATTTCTCAGTGGCTCTCGAATCCCTTATTTGGGATCATAACGGTCTAGGGCAGCAATGGCAAATCTTTTAGAGACAAGCACCCAAGGTGTAGCCCCAAACACGCTCGTTTGTCACAGAGCACCAGCACTGCACTTAAGCTGGAATCTTGAGGTTTTTCACTTAGAAAAACAGCTCATCCGTTAGCATTGTTGTCTTAAAGGGAAAGCACACCAGCCCTCATGCCATAGGTGTCCTAGGGGTGAGAGAGGTTCGTGACGGGTTGTCCAGTGGCTGGAGAGCAGAGGACATTTGGGAACAGAGGAGTTGTGACGCTAAGTAGGGGATGGGCATGTCTTTGGGACCCATTAGCCTGGGACTTTCACCTAAAACTGGGGGCACTGGAACTCAGATGCGCAAGGGATGCTCGTGGGTCCTGGTCACCTACCGTGCAGGAGGAGAACGGTGAGCGGATGCTAGATTTGGAAAGTCCAGGAGCATCAGAAGAGTACAAACACACATTGGGGTCTCCTTAGCAGCATGGGCTGCCGGAGGGGCCACCTCTGTGTCGTCTGAGGTTATACAAGAAGGTTGTGGCCCTCACCCCTGACGCTGTCCTCCCTTGTATGATGCTCAGTCCAAATCAGAGACCTGGTAGCTCGGTCAGTTGGTTGATCTGTTGGTCAGTTGGTCTGTCTGTCTGTCTGTCTGTCTGTTAGTCTCTCTCTCTATTTGGTACTGGGTCTCACTACACAGCTTGGACTCACAATGATCCTCCTGTCTCAGCCACCCCAGCACTAGGATTACAAGTATGTGCCACCATGCCTGGTTTCAGTGGCTGCCCAGTGGGCCCGGGATTCCAGGGCTGGCCATGGCATATGGTACTGGGGATTGAACCCAGGTCCTTGTGCTTGCCAGGCAGGCACTTAGATTGCTGAGCTATCTTCCCAGCCCATGGTCTTTTTTTTTTTGTCCTCTGAAATTGGCCATGGGTCTGCAGGAGGGGGATGCAGCTGGGCCCCTCAGGCTTTGGAGCATGCACTCAGAAGCACAAAATGGCTACCCAGTACAGCAAATGATCCCTTCTCACCCCAGGCCCTTCCCTGCCCCTGTCCAATTCGGGGTGTGGGGTGCAACCTACTGAAGTCAGCGTTTACAAGGGAATGGACCCAATACAAGACATGTACTTTGTAAGATTGTTTTATAATAGTCACCCAAAGAGTCAAAGACAGAAGAGTGCAGGAGATCTGTCCACACACTAGAGACCCAAAGAGTCCAGAGGAGGGCCTGGCTCCCATGGCTGTGTCCTGCACAAGTCCAGCTGGAGGCCGAGAGCCCACAATAATGTCTCATGCAGGTCTGTATCACACATCTGTCCTGTGAAGGCTCAAAGGTCAGCGTGGATGCTGGAAAGTCTGCAGCAGTGGGATGCAGGATCTGAGGGATCTGTGTAGGGGCCAGGGTGCTCAGAGTAAGGACCAGAGCTCCCCACAAAGAGAACCCCAGCCACCCCAGTGACAGCTGGGACTTGAGCTTCTCCTGCAGTGAGAACATCCGAGTTCATCTCAGGGAAGCCAGCGTGATGAGTTTCTGCAGGAGGATCGACAGTAACCACCTTCCTCCAGTTCTGCTCTTCCGCTCTGCCAGCCACGGTCCTCGGGTGGGTCCTCCGCACTCAGCACCATGAGTGTGACGAGTTGACCACTGGCTAATACATCACCAGCTGCAGGGAGCTCCCAGGCCCAGTAACACCTCCAGGAGAGCAGCCCTGGGGTGCTGTGGATCTGGGAAGGTGTGCTGGCTGCCTCACCTGCTAGGGAGGCTAGGACGGGGGATATTTGCTGCAGGGTACGTGAGTAACACATTTCTGTCCCAGTGCTAAGATTTTTTTTTTTTTTTTTTTTTTTTTTACGGGACCAGAGTTTGAGCTCATGACCTTGCACTTGCCAGGCAGGCACTTGTGCCACAGAGCTATCTCCCCAGCCTCTAAGATGTTGTATTTTAATAGTGGGATGTCAAAACTAAGCCTGTCCTGGTCAGCCGGTGACAGCATGCACAAGTTCAGTTGATCACAGAGGCCCTGAAAGCAACGCTGTGCCGCAGTGCTGGAGGATTCCTGCCCAGCCTGGACGCAGGGAGAGGAGTCCTGGGTTTCCTGCCTGTGCCTCACCTTCCTTCCTTCCCCTCTGGGCAGGACCTGCTGCACTTGGGGGATCCGGGACAACTGGCTTACCCTACAGGAAGTCCAAGTTCAAGGACAGGGCAGAGACAGGGTTCGTTGGGGAAGGGCACTTCACACAAAGGGCAGCATGCGCTCAGACCGTGAGGCCTGACGTGGGTCCCTCTTGGCAGCTGTGCCTATGTGGGATTTGGCTAAAAGGGGACCCAGCAGGCCAGAGGCCAGGGACAAGGATAAAGCCAGAGGAGCTAGACTTTCTCCAGAAGGAAGTAGGGAGCCATGAAAGGGTTTTAACTGAAGTTATTTGCTTCCCTTTGGGCTTTAAAACCATCACTTGGGAGCACAGGAGGCTGGAGTGGGGGAGGAAGGGCCATTGGTGGAGTGAGAGGCAGTCACAGTGGCCCTGCCAGACCATGACAGGGCCCCAGGGAACAGGGCCAGAGCCCTCTCCATCATTGGCAACACTGTAGGAGACACTGCATTTTCAGCCCAGCATAGGACCACTCCTGACACATGTACCACACATTCTTTCTTTCCCAAACACCAATTGATTTTTTGAAGAAAAAAACATTATCCTTTATTTACTTTAGAGACAGAGAAAGCAGAGAGAGAGAGAGTTGTGCAGGTTGCAAATTGTCAGCAATGGAGCCAGGATTAAGAACTCGGGCTCCCTGGCCCTCTGTGGATTTTATGATATTTATGTATGTGACACTGGCTCCCACTTCCGCTCTGCCAACAAACAGCTGATAGATATGAAGAGGGCAGTCACAGAGAGCCTGCCATCCTCAGAAGGCGAGGAGCCTAGGAGGCTCATTAGGAGAAAATACCGAATAGCAGTTTCCAAGTTTCTCCTGCGATAGGAAGAGGAAGTGTGTTTTTACCACAGCCATTACGTAACTGATGCCCGCGGCCCAGGGGTGCGTGGCTAGGGTAGAGCAGGGAGCAGGAGACCAGGAGAGGGGTCCACCCAATTTGGGGAGAGCATGGACTACGTCTGAGCCGTGCCGTAGGTCCTCAAGGAGCAGCCGGGGTAGGTGGATGGGTGGCAGAGTGGGATTAGAGCTAAGCTGTATGCTCTCACCGTGTCTGATCCCGAGTTCCTCATTGCACCAGAAGAGAGTGTCACCAACTGTTTGATTGATGAGCTTAATGGTACTAGGGACTGAACCCGAGACCTTCACTCAGCTATGTCCCAGTCTTTTTCACTTGCTTATCCTGACACAGGGCTTTGCTCACTCACCCAGACTGGCCAGGAGGGGCTCAACCTTTACTCATTTTGGTGTGTAGACTAGGATATGTAAACCTTTGATGAGGCCTGAGGGATGCTACATTTGCAATGCGTGTATCATGGTAAGAATCGAAAATGGACCCAAAAGACTCGCTGGCTTTGTTGCTAACTGAGAGGCTATGGCAGAGTGACTGGTAAACAAGGACCCTAACGTTATCCACATATTAATGTGAATTCATAGATCAGGGCTTAGTGGGAGGTGGGGCCTGTTGGGAATAAATGGGTCTCTGAAGCATGCCTTTTCTGGCCTATTCTGTTCCCAGCCTTCCCCTCTGTCTCTCTCCCTCTCAGTCTTTGCTCCTGGTTGCCACAGTGTGAGTGTCTTTCCTCCACCACACACTTCTGCCCTGAAGACTCCACTTTAGCTCAGGCCTGAAGGCTACAGGGCCATGGACCAAACCCTCGAAAACCATAAACCCCGATAAACCTTTCTTCTTTTAAATTGTTATTCTCATGTATTTTGTCACCGTGACAGAAAGCTGAGCAACACAGCAGAGTGAGCAATTCCAAACTTTCTGGAGTAACTATTGTTTTGTTTATTAGCATGAAAATAATATAGTTAATTAATTTCAAAAATAATCTCAAAACTAACTTGGGAGGCTGAGGCAGAAGGATCTCTGTATGTTTAAGGCCAATCTGGGCTACGTATTGAGTTCAAAGCCAGCCTGAACTCCAAAGCAAGACATGTCTCAAAAAGAACAAATAAATAAATGAAAATCATTCCAATCTTACCTCTCAGAGCTGGCCTCCATCAACACTGAGGGAGGGACCTTTCCAGTCTCTCTCTTCTCTGTAGAAAAATGTGTACATATTCCGAAACAACAACAACAACAAATGCTCTTGTCAGGTATGTTACTTAGGACTTAGTCCTTATACAGCATCTCCCAGGCATAAGTTCAAGTCCAAAAAATGTAGTTTGAAATGGACATTGTACTTCTTTTTAAGCCATGAAAAAAATTAAAAGGGACAAACAGCAACACAATGAGCTTACAGTGACCCAACAGGCAGATTTAGGGTTTTGCCCTCTACCTTTCAGTCCGCTTGCAGTTTCTCTCATTGTTGCAGTAGTTTCAACCAAATTCCAATGCTCTTGTCCCGTATTTCCGCAGCAACCACACCGCTATTATCATTGCTAATAAAGTCGTGGATTCTTAGGCACCTCTCATATTCATTCCACGTTCAGATTTCCCCAATTACCTCCTGGCTCGTCTATTGCAGGACTGCTCTAATAAGCCTGTGTTGATAAACACAAGGTTTCAGTTCTGTGGACAACGTCCTATGGCATTTGGTTGTGGACCCCCACCCAATTATTTCTACAGGACAAATGCCTAGAAGGGGACTTTCCAGGTCAAAGCCTACATGCTTTTTAAGGCTTCTAATAACATGTGACAAATTACCCTCTGGAGAAATGGTACCAATCCAATTCACACTCCCACCAGCAGAGGCTGGCAGCCTTGGACAGCCTGTGGATGCTAATGAAAGGGAGAGAAAGCAGGTGGAGAGACACCGTGCAGAGCAAGGAAGGCCCAGGGTGAGAGGTGTAGGGCAGCCCCAGAGAGCCCTTGGCACCCCTAAATACATGCAGCTCCCTGAGCCCTGGGGCTCGGCGCACTGCACTATTGGCTGCACCACATTAAGTCCTGAAGCTATGATTCCATCAAGCCTGAGGACAAAACTGAAGCAAAGACTGTTCGATTTGTTCTAATTAGGAACTGCCTTTCCAAAGGAGTCGGGAGCAGCCGCCACAGCTGGAAGCAAGAGGCAGAAACCCAAACCGCCAGGGCTCAGCTGGCCTGGAAACCCATTGCTTCCCCTGAAATCCCAGGGCAGACCTCTTGGCCCCTGTGCTCTGGATCTGGGAGGCCCCTGTCATTCTGAAGATGACAGAAATTGACTCAGAGTGAGGGATGGACAGAAGGTCCCCACCAAGGCCAAGTGCAGTCTGAGTCTGTCTTTGCTAAGGCTGGGGACAAGAGGCAGGGTCAGACCTCACAGGGGAGAAGCCTACCTCACTTCTCTTTTTTCCTCTCTTCCTCCTGCTCCTGCTCCATCTCCTCTTCCTCTTTGCTGCATGGCTTAACTATTCCAGGCTTGAGAAAAGAAACAAACCTGAAACATACTAGCATCCTGGCTGTGCACACAGAGGCGGGGAGCAGGCTGTGCCATCCCGGCAGTCCAGGTGTAGCCAGTTCACCCTCCAGGTGGGACCAATGTGCCACAGTGGTCCTCTTGCCTTGGACAAGCCCTGTCCAGCCTGCACTATCCTGTTACTACATCAAGAACAAATATCCCAAAGAGAGCTACAGTCAGGTCTCCAGGCAACAAATCTATCCATTCCTACCACCACTGTACTGTCCACACCTGAAGACTCACTCAACCCCTGGGTCTCCCGCTGCTGTGCCACTTGTAAGATGGTAGTGACACCAAGAATGGGGCCAGAGCCAGGGTGTAAGGGTAGAGCACTCGTGCTGCTCACGCAAGGCCCAGGGTCGAAGCTCTAGCATGGCCGTAAAGAAAAACAACTGAAGCACATATGGCACCCAGGCCTTGGTAGCTTCATGCTGGTATAAAAGGAAATTTTCCAGCGAAGATCAAGACATGGTCCCATGGATACGAATCCGAGGGCACTCAAAGTACAGATCAGCAATGCGCACCACAGCTTCGTCTCATACTTACCTACGGCAACCCCGAAGCGGGAGGCTTGCAAACAACTTCGCGAAAGGAGAGCATGCTGGGGTGGCGTGGTGGACTCGCTCCCTGTGCCTCCCGCCCTTCTGTGACCTCGGGCCTGCTTTGTCCCTCACCTTTGCCTCACTGATGCCCCAAAGCAGCTTCTTCCCCAGGCTGCTGGGCTCAGGAAGTCCTGGCAGGGGACATGGCTCTGTGGCCATCTTTGCTGCCAGCATTGTCCCAGACGGACCCTCCGCTGTCACAGCCGAGGTACCCTGGATCCCAGGGGGGCTTCCAGCCGTGCCCACAGCTCCCCCTATGCAGTTGTGACTCTTGGGAGGCCCGGAGAGAGTGAATCCTGCCTTCAGCTCCCATCCTTAGGAGTGGAACCCAGGGTTCCACAGTCTCAGTGCCTGTGGGTGGGAGCCTCTGCCCAGCCTGGGTGTCCTGTATGGAACCCTGGGGAAAAGGGGTCCCCAGGGTCCCCAAAATAACTGCAGAAAGGCCTGAACTCTCGGAACAAGGCAGCAGAGTAGGCCCCCAAGGAGAAGAATGGAGCGGGCGCCTCTCTGTGGCAGCCTGCAGGAGCTGGAGTTGGCAGAGCAGCCAGGAAAGGGTCAGCTGAGGGAACAGCACGTTCAGAAGTCCTGGGGCAGAGAAGAGCAGTGGCTAACAGAAGAGGCCGGAGCTCCCTGTGCGGAGCATCAAGGAAGAGGCAGGAGAGGCCAGGAAGCCCACGCCGGAGCGTGGGGACCACAGAAGGGCTGTGCTCCAGGGAAGTAGGTGGTCCGGTGTCAGCTCAGGGTGCGGAGCTCAGGGTCCTCCATGGTGGGGGGGAGACTTTCATTCCTTCCTTGCTTCCCTGATGGTCACAGGGCACCAAGGCTCAGAAGGCTTCCAGATGGGCCTGTCCTCTCCCCAACACCTCAGTAGCCACTGCACCTCCCCCAAGACCCAGCACGGACCTTTGCCCATGGCCATGGGGGCCATCCTGGGGCCCAACAGCATGGGGGTAGCTGTGCATTGATGCCTACAGAAGGCAGGCAGAGGTGGGTGCAGGGAGGGGTTCCTGTCCCTGGGACACTGCTGTCTATAGCACCTGCCTCTTCCTAGCCTGGCAGCCTCCCGGGCCCCCAGGAGCAGGGGCCACGCAGGCATTTCTGGGCAACTCTGTCTGCACCGGCTCCTCTGTGAAGGGGGCTGGGCCTCTGTCCATGCAGGGCGGAGCTGCGGGAAGGCACTGCCCTGTACCTCCTCTTCTGTCCACACCCTAGGGCTCCCACCTGGCTCTTCTCTCCAGCTGGGACTCTTTCCACCAAGACCAGGGGTCATGGGGCCTGGGGCTGCTCAGCTAGGGGTAGGGTCCAGCACCCCCACTGCATGTGTAGGCTTGGGGCCTCACCTGTCACCAGAATCACCCAAGGGATGCAGACCAGAGAGTCAAGGCGCAAGGGGCCGTCTGGCTGGCCCTTGCTGGAGAGGCGGCAGAGTGAGAGCCGCACAGCTCCAAGACCCCAGGTGGCCAACGCTGGGCATGTGGCTCTCAGCACTCCAGGTCACCCTCCCACCCCTTGCCCTGTTTTAGGGCTCCGAGAGAGGCACTGACTTTGCCTCTGAACAGTTTCCCCGTGCCACACATTTTGTCCCTTGACTTCCATCCTCACAACCACCTTGCTGCAGGAGCTGGTTCTGCTCCTTCTACAGATGAGGAAACCAAGGCTCAGACAGAGAGCTGTGGCCCATTGCCAGTGCTCCTACGTGAAGTGCAGCTTACACAGAACCTGTGCGCCTCTGGTCACTGAGAAGCGACCTAGACCAACGGGGAAGGACACAAGGCTGGGAAATTATCAGGACAGGCCTGGAGGCTGTGCTGCAGGATGTTTCTCCGGAGTGCGAGTAAAATCTACTCAATAAACACTGAACCCTCAGAGCAGCACCCCAAAGGGAGATGGGAAGCCCTCCTCCGCTAGAACTGAGCAGTAAGTCCTTTGCAGTGGTGGAGAGAGGCAGATAGTAACCCAAGCCTATGGAGGCCATTAGTAGAAACAAGATTCCTTGCCCTGCTCTCTGGGGACCCCAGGGAAGGTCCTCCCACTCCCTTTGGCCACCCACAAGGGGTTCACTTGTGGTCAGGGATCCCCAGGCAGCTGAGGGTAGTCTGCCTGTCCTTCTCTCCTGCCCCTCTAGGCTGCCAGTCCCTCCTCTGCTGTGCTGAGCCCCAGAGCCACGCCCCAGTCATGCCAGGCTGTATTCCCCACCAGTTTAGCGCCCAGAGAGCAGGCAGGGGCCGAGGAGTCCGGCGAGGCAGGGGAAGAGGTGGGTGCAGCAGGCACTCCTGACACAGTTCTAGTCATGCTCATTTACAAGACCAACTGCTCCTGCGGGCGGGCGGGCAGGTGGGCAGGCGGGCGGGTGGGTGGGTGGGCGGGCAGGCAGGCAGGCAGGCTGGGAGCACTGTGGCCAAACTAGCAGCACCTGGCCAGCCATGTGCTCCTCTCTGGCCTGCACGGTCAGGAGGCCCAGCTGGGCTGCAGGGTGCCGGGCCCCATGCAGAAGAGGGGTCTCTGTGATCTAAGAGGGAACCCAGAAAAGGGAGGAATCATGTGGGTGTGGTGAACAGCCCTGTAAGGCCCACAGAGACCCAAGCCACATGGCGTCCCCCATACCATGACCGGGACCTAGAGATTGGGTCCACAGGCATCTGCGGGTAAATAAAAGCAGGATGAAGCTTGGCGTTGCTATCTTTGCTTTCTGTCTGTCCCTTTTATTACCTTGAGACTTGGGGTCAGATCCCTGCTCAGCTCGGCCTGCAGGCCTGCTAATCCCTCAGGGAGTCTGTGATGTGAGGTTCATCAGCCCTAGGTTACCCCATCTGTATCCTCCCCCGTCAAGAGCACCTATAGTAAGTCAGGATTCACAGGGACCTCTGATGACCAGCTTTTACAAACAGCCAATTCCGGACCCACTGAGGCAATGCCTGGCAGTCATTGTCCCCATCTGCAGTCCTCTCAGATTGCAGGGAAAGCAGAGCCTCAGAGATGGCCCCATGATGAGGCCACCTCCCAGGAAGGGGAAGTGACCTCATGACAGGAACAGAGGCAGCCCCTGAAGGAAGAGCTGTCACCGCACTATGGGCACCAGGTTTCCCCACCAGCACTGCCCAGAACCACGGAGGAGACAGCAATCAACTAGTGCTGCACTTGACCAGGGTGCAAAACCCGCAGCTCTGCAGAACCCCAACTTTTGCCTTTGTTCTCTTTCTCTGTAAATGTCCAAAGCTCCCTCACCCCCTCTGTCTTAGTTACTCTTCACTCATTGCTGGGACAAATACCCAACACTCAAAATGAAGGAAGGAAAGAAAGGCTTATTAGCTCACAGTTACTGGAGGTTCCAGTCCATATTCGGCTGGCCCAAGGCTGAGTGGAGCAGGGCAGAGAGCATCCAGTTCATGGCGGCGGAACAGCAACAGTCGCGACAGAGGCAGCCGACCAACCAGGGGAGCAGAGAGCAACAGCTTTTGTCTTGTCTCTGTCTCTGTATTACATTCTATCTCTCTTTGTATTACATTGTAGCCTCAGCCTGTCCGCCTTAGGCTACACCCATAATCCCAGAAGTACTTAAAACACACAATCCCAGGGATCATGGATCAAGTCGCAAACTCTAGATCAGTACTAAAACACATAATCCCAGTGACTCATGAGTCAAGTCTCAATCTATAGAAGTCCCCGCCCAATGACTGTATGAAGCTTTGGGGGGACAACTAGACATAAACCATAACACCCTCCCAGCCGGATCTTGAAGCTCTTTATCAGGGTTCCAGCAGGGCCATGCTGAGTAAAACCCTTCCCTGTCCTCACCACTTCTTGTCCTCTTGACTGGCATCACGGACAGGTAGCTCAGGGCAGTCTGGGGGGGGGGGCAGAGGGAGCTCAGTGCCCCCCCCCTGCCGAGTCCCCTGGAATGAGCACCAAAGCTTCTTAGCTAGGTGCTCACACCTGCTCAGACCTCTCTAATCTCCACTCATCTCAGTCATAGAGCATCCTGTCTCCGTAGCATCAGATGTCAACCTGGCTGCGTAAAGCTTTTCAAAGGCCTCCTATGCCCCTATCTGAGTGACCCAGTCCTGGCCCTGGCCTTCATGTACACCTCCTAAAGTCTCATCTTGTCCCATGTCCCCCACTCCAGTACACCACACACACATTTTTGATGCTTTAGTTTTAAAGAACTTCCTTCACTTCTTCATTTCCTCACTCTACGGTAACTTCTCTGTGCCTCAGTTTCCCCATCTAGTTATTGGGATGCTCAATGGTATTTTAGTTTTGGTCATTAAATAGGCAGAGCCTGAGGCAGGCATTCAGCAGTTGCTATGGGAAGCGATCTCACAAGCAGAGGGAGTCAGGAGAAAGCCAGTGGGGTGGGTGTTATGGTTTGTGTCTAGTTGTCCCCCAAAAGCCTCATGCAGTCACGGGGCGGGGACTTGTAGAGTTTGAGATTAACTCATGATCCACTGGGATTATGGGTGATCCACTGGGATTACAGGTCTTAGTACTGCTGGGATTATGGGTGTGAGTGCTACTCCCAACTTGGGGCTGAGAGCCTGAGTGGAACATAAGAGAGACAGAGAGTCAGGCTCTCTCTGTTGCCACTGCTGCTCTTTCGCTGCCATGAACTGGATGCTCTCTGCCCTGTGCCACTCAGCCTTGTGTTTGTTCCAGCAATGAGAGAAGAATAACTAAGACAGTGGGGTTCCCCCAGTGGGCCCTGGGTGGCACCACCAGGCTTCTAAGAGGTGCCTCTTAAAGGGCCAGCACATCCTTCTATTGCCCATCCAGGGGTGAGGGAGCTGCATATTTGTCCTCCAGCTTCTACTAGCCAAGTGGTGAGGGGTCTGGGAAGCAGGGGTGGGGGTAGGAGGGGGGACGGACTCATCAGCACATCCTGTGTCTTGCAGAGCAGTGCAGGAAGCTGTCACCAAAGCAAACGCCGACCTGCAGGCTGGGCTGCAGAAAGCTAGGCAGGGCTCCGCTCTCCGCTACAGTTAAATCTCTCCCCTCAGGGCATTCAAATGAATGACTCATTCAAGTTAAGTGCTCTCTGCAGCTCTTGGGCACCAAGGAAATATTCAAGGGGTCCAAGCTGCATTAACAAAAATAATAATAACACTGTTGTGTTGTTATCAGTGTTGAGCTCCCTCCCACCTCAGGGCCTTTGCTCTGCCTAACCCACTGTCTGCCCAGCCTCCCTACACCTTGCTAATGCTTGCTGATTCTTTGCACCACAGGCCAGAAGAGTCACCTTCTCAAAGAAAGCTCTCTCCACTGGGTTCCCTCAGGGCTTTCTCACTTAGATTACTTCTCTCTCTCTCTCTCTCTCTCTCTCTCTCTCTCTCTCTCTGTGATCTACCCCCTCATCCTTTTATTTTTTGAGACAGGATCTCCCTAAATTTCAAAGTTGCCCATGACAGAGCCCAGTGTTTGTGGGTAGGCAATGTTCAAAAGAAAACAGTGGACCAGAGAGGAACCTGAGCATTAGTGAAGAAACAGACACAGCTGAGAACCATACATCCAGGTAATTTCTGGGTTACAGAAATTTATGCAGTGCTCCAGCCCCACTGTGGCACTCTTGTTGATTCCTTTCTTCAGTACTCTTGTTGGAATAACTGTTCTGAGTATGGACAGGGAATGGTCAGGCACAGTCTCTGCTCTTGAGGAACTTTCCATGCTCTGGGGACATTGGTGTAGGACATATGGCAGAGACTAAGACCTAGAAACAGAGGAGCAAAGTTCAGGAAGAGAAGTGTAGAAAGGCCATGTGTCCTCCCCAGCCCACCCCACCCCACCCCAGACTTGCTTCCTATTCTTCCTGAGTACCCAGGAAGACTACATTTCCCAGCTTACGTTAGTTTGCTGGAGTCATGTGACTACCTGTGGCCAATGGAATGTGGCAGAAAGTCAGCAGCATTTCCTGTCTGGCCCATAGATTCCTCCCGGACAGCCTCCACACTCACCACCAACCTATAGAGCCACAGAGCAAGAGTCAGCAGTCTTTTTCTGTCAAGTCCAGAAGGCAAATATTTTAAGTTTTCTGATCCACACAAGTGTCATAGTTACTTTTCTCATTACTGAGACAAAATACTCAACATACAAAGTTAAAGAGGGGAAGGTTTATTTAGCTCATAGTTTGGTTGGGTTTCAGTCCACAATCAGCTGGCTCCAAGGTAGGGTGGCACGTCGCAGAGAGGCAACGTACATGGCAGCAGAAGACAGAAAAAGCAACAAATGAGCAAGAGAGAAACCCCTTTCTATCTCCTGTATTGTATCCAGTCTACCAGAGGTGCCAGTCCAATCAGTGGACTGATCCAGTAATCACCCACTCTTAATCCCAGCATTGCATTATGAATCAGTCACACACTCAATACATCCACCTTAAAAAAAAAAAAAAAAAAATCCTATGACTGCACCACGCTTTGGTAGAGCATCTAGACACAAGCTATAAGATTCTGTCTCCAGCCTCTCAAAGACTCAGGCACATCCCTTTATGCAAAAGGCACGCAGTCCATCTTCAAGAGCTGCCAAAGTCCTTACCAACTTCAGCATTGCTGACAAGTCCAAGTCCAAAGTCTCCTTTGAGATTTCAGGCAAACTCAGCCGTGAGCCCCTGTACAAATGAAAAGAAAGTCAAACACATCCACCATTCAATTGCACAAGATAGACATTCCCATTCCAAAAGTTACAGATGGGGGATACAAAAGAATGAGACAAAGCAAGCTTAAAATCCAGCAGAGAAAACATTAAGACTGATAGTTCCATGTGCAGCATCCGAGGCAAGCTATGGCAAGAGCTCCAAAGGGCGTGAACGGCTCTGTCCTGGCTGCACTTCTGGTGGTTGTAGCTCCTGTGGCTTCTCTCTTGGGCTCACTCTGCTCCCTCCTTGCAGCTTTCCTCAGATGACCCACATTTTTGGCTTCTCCAAGCTTCTGAGGTTTCCTCTGCACCTTTGGCTTCACACTCACAACTGCATGTGCTGTCCCCTCAGGGGCACACTGCCTGGCCTCCCAGGCCTCTGACAATCGTGTGGAAGCCCGTCTGAACCCACAACTCTTCCATTCTGCATGCGCCTAAAACCAGCACTGCATGGATGATGCCAAAGTCTGCTGTCAGCTGGAATGGTAGCCATGTTTCCCTCTCTTTGGGCTGGAATGCCTGTATCACTGAACATTCTGAATACAATTCTGAGGATCAAATGCTCTACGCTGCCACCATTCTTCAGCTTTCTTCTCGAAGCAAAGTTTTTTTAGTTTTACAACTTGGAAGACACAAAGGTTGGAATCCTGCTGCTCCTTGTGATACCCTCAAGCCATCTTTTCTACTCTCCAGTTCCTCCTAAGCAACAAAAATCTCCTTGGCTCTATCTTCTTAGTCCACACCTTTACTGGAGCTTCCTTTCTAGTCAAACTCATCATGTTTTAAGTCATTCTGCTGAAAAAATTCTATGACATCTAGACCCAAACCATAACATACAGTCTATCCTGGCTAGTCAACTTTGGGGGTGTGGTGGGGGGTTACTGAGACTCAAACTCAAGACCTCATGCTTGCCAGAAAGGTGCTTTATCACTGAGCTGAGCCCCTGGCCTCTAATCAACTTTTTCTCTGTAGTGCAGAAGCAACCACTTATTGAGAGCTGAGGAAGCTGGAAAATTGGTCAGATGTGTGCAGGTTGGAATAGGCCTCTGTGCCTAAAGCAAACAAGCTGCCTCAGTCCTGAGATAAGCATCCTGACTGGTCAATGTCAGCTATTAGTCACTAGCCAACCTTGTGTCATGTGTTACTAACTTTGCAAAGGTATAAATGTATATACATCCATATTGTTCACAGGGCGGTCTTGCCTACCAGGCAGAGTCACAACTTACCCCAGCTTTTGTCTTCTTGTCTATCTTTTCCTCATTCCTGCCACTGTTTCTCTCTGGGTAGAATGGGTCACACTGAGACCCTTGGATCCTTACATTTGGTGCCTGATCAGGACACTAGTTACGAGAAAAGCGTGAGGAATGGGAACACTTCCAAAGAGTGCACAAGGGAGTGAATTGGACTGGTTAGAGCCAGCAGTATTCAGCACAGGTGTGCATTGGCACTGGCATATTAAGTATAAAACTTAGGGATGGAGGCTCACATCTGTTTGCCTCTTCCAGCCACAGGAGTTGGTGTATACCACCGACTATACAGTCCTGTGCACCTGGTGCTAAGTAGGGGGGTCATGACCATGGCATGCTGTGGCTTTGATACTGGCTATGCATGTTGCTGGCAGGGAAAATTTGATAGGCTTATGATAGTATCCATGTTTAAAATCTGGGCAAAAATGAAGCATCCAATGGTGAGGGCCAGAGCGACAGCAGACACGCACAGTGGCTGCACAGAGGCCGTGGCAGCTCAGAGGAATTTCTCTGCATCACAGATCAGAGCTTGCACCTCCAGGGAAGTGGAGCCATTTTCTTTATCTCCCTTACTGTTGGCACTAAAAGAAGCCAGACAGACAGGTGAGTCCCTGGAGGGTTTTCAACATCTCTACCTTGTTTCTGAAGTTCAAGTCCCTGATAATCCAGGACAAGTTGTATGTCGCCATGAGGCTGTACCTTTTAAAACCTCAAAAGAATTTAACCAAACTGTGGCTACTGCTCCCTTTATCTTGAATTGAGTAGAAATGCTAGGACAACAGACTATGGCCCCAAATGATTGGAAAGGAATAGCTAAAGCACGTTTAAATCCAGGAGATTATTTATTGTGGAAAGGAAATTTCTTTGAACATCACAGAATAGGCAGCTTGAAATGTGGATCACAATTTAGCCATTACAAAAAATATGCTAATTGGGGAGGGTGCCTTTGCTAGCACAAACAATCAACTGACCTTTGCATTGCAAATATATGAGCAAACTAAGATAGCTGCCATTAAGGCCTGAAGGGGACTTCCTTCTAAGGGTGAGGCATGTCTTAATTTGGCTTGCATTAGACGTGGCCCTGATGAACCTTTCCAAGATTTTGCTGCACATTTATTGCAAGCTAGTGGGAGGATTGTAAGTGACAAAGAAGCTAGCAAATTAATAGTTCAACAATTGGCCTCTGGAAAGGCAAATAAATGGTGTAAAGAGGCTTTAAGAGCCTACAAAAAGCAGGCTACACCATCTGAGATGATGGGGAGTTGTGCAGATATTGGCCCCTCCTATGTATGGGGAGCTCCCCTGGCAGCAGCTATTGCTCAAATTATTCATCCACAGACTGAAAGAAAGGGAAACTTCCACTGGGGCCAGCATTGGCCCCATCAAATAATGGGGTGCTTTCGTCTTCTACACCACAAGTGTCTCTAACCTTTGGGGAGCAACGACCCACAGCAGAGGCTTGGGCCTCATTTCCTCCTCCAGGTTCCTATTAACTCCTGAAACGGGGCTCCAAATTATCCCTACTAGAGTCTATGCACTGATGCCTCAGGGAACAGTGGAAATATTCCTAGACCACAACAGCCTCATTTTAAAAAGTCTCCAGATTTTTTTGCCTTGTGTCATAGACACTGATTATGCAGAGAAATCAAAATTACAATTCAGGGCCGGCAAGATGGCTCAGTGGTCTAAAGCACCTGCTTAGGCAAGCTTAGGCAACCTCAGGGACTTCGGTTCAATCCTTGGCACCACATGCTGGACCAGCTCCATCCCCAGCACAGGCTGAGGCAGCCATAAAAAAAAAAAAAACTATAAAATCACAATTTTTCAATCCACCCAAACCATTGTTTGAACCACACCAGCCTCCTTTCCTTCGGCGATGACCAAGGCCAGCCTGCCTGGCTCCCAAAGCCAGGGACACACACCCACTGCCAGCTGCTGGCCAAGCTCTGCCACCAGGCTGTGAGCGCAGCCAGGAGGAGAAGTGAGTCAATACCCCCCCCCCCCCCCCCCCCCCCGGCTTTGTGCTTGTGCTCTGGCCACAACTGGAGTGGAGGATCCAGTCCTGAGGCCGCCCCTGCTCCAGATATTACATCCAGCCCCCTGCAGCAAGGCTGCCTAAGAACACGCCTAGGGGTGGCACCTGACCCCACCCTCTTCTAGTGGCCTCCTTGCCTCTGGGATGGGCAGGCCAGTAGGTCTTAGAAGCTGGCACAGCACACAGGAAGCCCTGTTGCATGTCTCCACCTCAGACAGCCACAGCAGGCTGAGAGTGATGGCAGGTCCCCTCAGGAGGGCGGGAGAAAGGGGACTGAGGCAGAAACATGCCCTGGGATGTACGTGAAGTGACCAGGCCACAAGGAAGGTGAAAGGCTCCTTGCCTAGCCCTGTCCTCTGGTCCTGGAGCATGAGTGGCTTAGGTCTGAGCACCCCTGTGGTAGTCAGTGTCCCAGAGGAGCTGGTGCTGTGGCCAATGGTGGCTGAGTGGAGGGAGAGATTGGGCACAGACAGCCTTTGAGGACCCCAGCTGCAGAGGGCACAGAGCTGGGAAGGTCCTGGTGCCACCTCACGGGGGATGGGATCAGGCATGGTGCTGTGGGCAAGAGGAGGCTGAAGGGAGAGGAACAGGCACTCAGGATGCAGGCACTGTCTCCACCACTGTGAGCCCTGCGTGCCGGTCTGCCATGGATCCTGTTTAGAAATAGAGTATAAATAAATGATCAAATCATATAACAGTGCCCCCCCCCACCAGCCAGTGACCTTGAAAGGGTCCTCAGAGCGATCCTCCCACTCTTTTGGTGCTGTCAGATGTGCTCTTCCATCCCCAACCAACACACCTGGCTGGACAATTGCCACAAGCCAGCCCCCACCCCCAGGGGCTGCTCAGGCCCCAGAGCAGGAGCCCAGTTCTACCCCCAAGGAGCTCACAGTCTGACAGATCCAGAAGTTGAGCCCTTGCAAGACAATAGAATACGCATACTGAAAGACTGGTAAGGAAGACACCAGGGAAAGGGAGAAGGGGACTAAATGCTTCCAGGACTGAGCAGCCAGGCAGTGTCATGGTGGGCCTCATCACAGGGTGTGCAAAGGCCCTGTGGTAGAACGGAGCCGTAGCCTAAAGGAGCTTCGCCATTGCAGGAGCAGAAAGTGGAAGACAAAGAGAGCTTGGCAAGCAGGGCCGGGGCAGCATCTCCTCTCTGGATTCACTGTTACCCAAACACCTGAGCGATACTGGGAGAGTGGAAGGAGCCCATGCTGTCTCCTCCCCAGGGCCAGGCAGAAATCAAAGGCTACAAGCGAGTTGTTAGGATTGACTCCTGAGTCTCCGTGGTGCACAAGGCGGGGCTCTCAAGCTCACAGCAAGTGGGGCGGCTGAACCAACCAAGGGCTCAGCGACAGAATCCTCAGTCTTCAGGAGCAGACTCTCCAAAAGCAGACACTTGGGTTCATTCGTAAGGAAATCAGGAAGCGGAGGTCTGAGAGAGGAGTTTGGGACTGGGGTACAGGGCGGGGCCACAGAAGAGGAAGCCTGTGGAGCTGATCCAAAACAGTACGGAAGAGAGCCAAATGCCTGCCTGGAAGTGGCAGGGGTGGGTGTGGGGAGCGAGCGTAAAGGCCCTGGGGCAGGGGAGAGCCTCACTAGTGCCTGAGCACTATGCAGAGAACTATGCCGTGAGGTCGGAGGCCCTGGCACTCGGCTGCACTCCTGAGTGAATGGGTATCTTAGTTACTCTTAGGCAGAGAGGCACATGGCAGAGGCAACCTTCCATGGCGACAGCTAAGAGCAAGAGCGCTGGGAGAGAGCTAGCAGCTGCTCAAGCAGCTAACTTCTCTTCCTACCTTACACTGAAATGCAGATCACCTGTCCCAGGGGAGAGGCAGCACCCATTTCCACAATAACCAATTACAAATTCCAGAAGCTGCCCCCCAGTCCCTTTCCATTGCATGAGGCTTTGGGACACCTATACACAAACAATGGGGAATTATAGCCCAGGCTGATGTAGATGCGGTCAGGCGCTGAGCTGCGAATGGGGGGTGGGGGGTGGCGGAGAGGGGGCCTGGGAATGAAGTGTTGGAGCAGCGAGATCAGACAGGATAACAAAATGAGCCAGGAAGACAGGGTGGAAGGGAACCCACAGAGGTGGCAAGAAACCATCAACCTGATTGGAGAGACAGAGACTTGCCATGCTGCCCACATCGGCCTCAAACTCCTGGGCTCAGGTGATCCCCCTCCTACAGCCTCCTGAGTAGCTGGAATTACTGGGACAAACCACTCACTGCCCATGGCTCAGAGAAATGAACGACACTCAACATGGAATTTCCTAGTGGACTGGGCATGGGGTCTAAAAGATGCGGAGAGCAGAGGGTGTGTGCTGGGATCTGGGATGAGCATGCGCAGATGGACGGAGTACCGGAAGTGGAAGTTGGGGAGCTGAGGGACGCGGGTCAGAGAACAAGGAAAGAACATGTGTGGCTCTCATGTGGGTGCAACTGAACTGACTCTGGCAGAGTTCAACATGTCCCTGTCTCTACAGGAGAAATAGCTACTACTGAACAAGACTCTGTGGAATCGAGTACCATCCTCGTCTCCCCAGCATCGCCAGCCTCAAGCACTCATGTGGAGGGGCCGGAAAGAGGGCACTGGAATGCTGACGTCACTTCCGTCCTTCAGAAATGTCCCCACTGCCATCTCCTGTTGAGAGAAGAAGGTGCCGCACGCCTCCTGTGCTCATTTGATTTTACATAAACACGCCTTTTGAAGCTGAAGCACACTTGACTGGCTTTCAGTGTGAAAATTAAATATAAAAACGGTTCTTGGAGGTATTTCTAAGCAGAACTGGTCTCCAGTCACAACGTGACAGAAATATATGGGATGGTCATTGTTTAATACCTTTTTTGTTCACGTGATAAATTTCAAAGTGATGGAGAATGATTATCTTTTGTGAACGGAAATACCACTACTAGAAACAGAAGGCTGAAAACAGAATGATAGCTTTGTTTCCAAAGACTGTTGATAGGGGCTGGGGAGCTAGCTCTGTGGCACAAGTGTCTTCCTGGCAAGTGTGAGGTCATGAGTTGAATCCCAGTCCCGCAAAACAAACAAACAAACAAAAAAAGCCATATTCTCTCCCAAAGACTGTTGATAAACTAGAGAAATGCAAAAATAATAATGAAAGTCAGCTATTTCAGGGGAAACTCTGGAAGTAAGTTTAAGACTATAAGCCATTAAGTTATCTTGGGGTAAACGCAGCTGGTGAGAATTGTTGAGATAAACAGGAAATAAGTTAAAGGGCCAGGCACATGGTCCTCCAAAACACAGCGACTGTCACTTGTAATGGCAGGGTTGAGGATGGCACTGTTGGGAGGGATGGGGTGTTATAGCGTGACTATTGTAACTTCATTCACTGTGACTCCATCTTGACCTTTTATTATTGTCACCGTTTCCCTGTTCTGTATGCGCCGCTTCCCCTGTGCCCCACTTTGACAAATATCAGTTGCCCAACCACATAATGTTATAAATGTCCTGCTGCCTGAGTAACATCCGGGTTCCAACCACTAAGGCAAGCCAATATCCGCATTCCTATTAAATAGCCCTTTCAAGGGACCAAGAATGGGACATGTTGAACTTTTGCCCACACACCTGCTCCCATTGTTAAACAGGACTCGTGCCCCCTGACCCAAATGTTCCCTTTTTAAGTCCCTTTTTCCCGAATGTGACTCAGTTGTGACATTCCGGGTCTTGAGTCGCAAGCTACATCTTAGCTAAATATGGACATAATTCAAAACCAGCCAGTGACAATATGCCTTAACCCCACAAGTAACTGCAATTGGCTTTTGTATTACTGCTTGCTTCTATATAACCCTAAGTAAAGCCCCACATTGTGCGCCTCTTTGCTCTCTTGCTTAGAGACTGCTTCTGGGTACCAGCTAAAATAAAGCGCTCATTTTTCTTTTTGGACGTCTGCCTCAGTTGTCTCGTTCTTAGAATACAACATGGGGAGTCTAATCCTTCCTGGAAGAGCCCGGCTGGCCTGCCTTAAAATCTTCAGAACCACAGGACCAAGCCTATGGCAAAGATGACAGCAGAGACAACTCCCAAACACCAGCCCACCTATACCCAGCCAACCCCTGCCACCAGGACGTGGTCACTCATGTCAGCTGTGGAGCGTGTCCATCCGATCCAACATGAGCTCCTGCCTGCTATGAATAACCTGAGAGCCTCTCGGCCACTCTGGACCCCAAGAAGAATGAAGGCTCAAGAGGAAGGGAGGCATGATGGCAAAGGTCATCTGCTCCCAGGTCTGTTCTGAAAGCTTTGTCATAGCCCATCATGCATCGGTTACAGAGGGACTCCTATTGGGCAAATGCTCCCAGCTGAGGCTTTGGGGGTAACCGGATCACGGATGTGTGATAGGTGAAGCATTCCACTGAATGGATTTACTGATGACACAACACACATGCTGGTTACTGGTGGCATCAACCAATAGACTTGTAGCCTGGATGGAATGAAAAGGGACAGAAAGCAGAAAGGCCCACTGCCTCCTGCCTGCCCTGCCAGGGACTATCTCTTCTCTTCGATGCCCCTCAGCCATGATGCCATCCCTTGGAGCCAGCTGACTATGTACTGACCCCTCCACAAACTGTGAACTGTGAGCTAAACCTTTCTTCCTTTAACTCTGAGGACAGGTATGTTGTTTCCGCAGTGAGAGAAGTTACTAAGACCGCCCACGTGACTATGGCCGAGTCTCTTTCTGCCTGTGAGTCTTGGTTTCCCAACCTGCAAAATGATGATGGTTGCCTTGCCCTGGGGTCCGAGGTTGGGTGTTTGAGACACCCTCATGCCTGGCCCAGGGGGTGGGCTGAGGAATTACAACCACAGGACTGCAGGAACAGGAAGCCTGGGGTCCTAGGCTCTTCCCAGCCACCCTCCCTCTGAAGGGACAAAGTTACTAACTCTCCAGAGCATCTCAGATCAGATCTGACTCTTGGGGTAAGATCTTGCCAAAGCCAAGCACAGATGATAAAAGCTGCTGGGACTGCATTGACTGGTGGGAGATACCAGATAGAGGCCCAGGGCCTTGTCTCCCCTGGCCTTTCTAGAAGCCAGGAGGGCCTTTGGCCTCCTCACCTGACTCCTCAGGTTACATAGAAAGAGCATCCCTGGAGACAGGAGACAGGGGACAGGGGATGCTACCCCCTGTGGTAAGGACCTGCAGTCTCCTATGTCCACATCTGTCCCTGAATCTAAGGGACTGACTGGAGGCAAAGCTGTGAAACCCCTTTCCACTGCTGAGAGAAGTCAATGAAGAGAGTTTGAGCCCAAGTTGGGTCTTCCAAGTTCTCAAGAACATGCATATATGTGCATGCAGGTGTGCGTGCGTGTGCGCGCGCGCGCGCACACACACACACACACACACACACATGCCACTTCCACCTGCAGACCTGCAAATGAACATACATATACTGTAACCCAGAGGACAGCACCAAGTTTCACATGAGATTTAAAATGAACACAATTAGGAGGCTTTTGTTTGTCTAATTTATTTTTTATTATTTATTTATTTTTATTTATTTATTTATTTTTTGACATAAGGCCTCTCTATGCAACCCAGGCTGGCCTTGAACTCATGGTGTAGTCTAGACTGGTGGAAAATGTGCCATCTTCCTTCATCAGCCTACCCAAGTGCTGGGATTACAGGTGGGCACCTCTACACCTACGAATCTTAAAGCCAAGAGAGCTAAAAGTTCGAGAATGAGCCTGCAGTGTCCTAAAGGAACCCAGCTGCCCAGTAGGAAACATAAAGCTCGGCGAAACTCAAGGACACCTGCTTACCACCGCTCCTGGCTTTTCCCACGATCTGGTGCCATTCTTTGCCATTACTTCCTGTCAGAGCAGGAAGCTGCTGTTGATGTGGGAACCTGAAATGCAAACCAAAACCTAGAGAAGCTCGCTGCCGCCTCATTGCTTCTGCACTCCAAACTGTCTGCAGTGAGCTCAGAGACACAGGGCCTGCTCGCAGCCCAGAGGTGCTCTGCTCTGACACCCTCACTGCCTGCCCTCTGCCCTTCTCCTCAGATCCTGTTTGCTTCTGAATAAAGAAAGAGCTGGGGGTGAAGACAGGGATGTGGGCAGGACTCAGGATGGAGACCCAGATCTGCTGCCTGCCAGCTGTGTGACCTGGGACAAGTGACTGTCCTGCATATTGATCGTAACACTAGCTCAGTGAGTCTGTGCAAAGACAGGGGAGAGACCACATGGAGAAAGGCCCTGCACACATCTGCCACGCACGCACACATGCACACACGCACGAGCTGGGGTCTATTGAGGAGGCATTGCCGGGACTCTGGCTCCTACTGCTTGTCAGCACTGAAACTAACACAGTCCAGGACCAGTGGGGCAGCAGGAGGGCAAAGACCTGGCCCTGGCCAGGGATCAGCTGGTGGCAAAGGCAAAGATGGGAATGGGTTCCTGAGACCAGGTTCATTGAAATGATGAGTTGACCATTTAGAAACCAGAGTCTTGTTGGCAAAAGTCGTGCTACCACTCCTTTGCAGGCCGTGTAGTTTTTGACAGTTCTCACAGTCTCCCCAACCTGTTAAAGTGGGCTCCCAACTAAGACCCACTAACTGCTGCTTGCTGTGTCCAGCCCAACCTGAGCCTCAGTTGCCTCTGCTATAAGATGAGTGGGGCCTGGCCTGCCCCCCACCCCAGCCCGCCCACCCCGGCTTCCTGACACCTCAGTGAGTGCTGTGCCCTCTGTGTACACAAGCTATATAATTTTTAAAATATCTTACTGAGCACAGGACCGAGCTGCTATACAAGCATAACCCAGGCCACCATCAGTTCGATCCTCTTGAAAGAAAAATAGAGTCACTTGCCCTGTAGAGAAGGGATGCTGCTATTTCACTTTCCCCCTGTACCAGGGATTGAACTTAGAACCTCACATTTGCTAGGCAGGTGCTTATGCTGCTGAGCTATTTCCCCAGCTAGGATGCTAAGGTTTCAAGAGTTAGAACTACTTGTATTAATTTTACCACTACTTGTATCTATTGTTTATTGAGCACTGATTACATGCCAGGTAATGCTCTAAATAGCTCAAGGTTATTAAATTGTTCCACCTGCTCACCAAGCCATGTGGTAACATGACAGGATTGTCGGTCAATAAAGATTCCCGCCCCTAACTGCACTATGGGGAAGGTGTACTTCCAGCCCTGTCCCCCTGCTCTGGCCAGCATAGAACCTTCCCTCCCCTTCCCTACACCTCCTTGTCAGTGAGAACTTGCTCTGCATCCCTGATGGCCAAAACAGAAAGTCACCACCCCTGAAGGCACAAAGGACATCAACAACCTTGCTGTCCACGATGCTGAATTTGGGGCTACAGGGTAGGCGCTAAGACCCAGAGGCACCACAGTAAATCCCCTTTGTACTTATTAGAAAACTGAGGCACAGAGCAATTGTGAAACCTGTATGAGCTTACACAGCCCCATTGGCCACAGCAGGACTGCCTAGTTCCAGCTGACAGTTGCAGGCAGGATGACAGAAATAGTGAGGAACAAACTTCAAATGCTTCTTACTAGAACAAACCCAAAGAAGGAAGCCAGTTACTGTGTGGTTTGTGCTCAAGCATGCCCTGTTTGCATCTTGGTCCCTGAGTCTCAGTCCCAGTCCCTGATGCGCAGTGGGGACATCTTTATGAGGTACGTCCCGGAAAGCTGAAATAAGATCATTCGAGGTGTGGCTCTGAAGGACTGCTGGGACCCCGGGCTCTCAAGTCGGTGTCTGCTTTCTGGCCAAAGGGATGCAAGCTTCCTCCGCCATGCATTTCTGCTATGATGTACTGTGCTTCCGTGGGGCCAGAGGCAGGCAACCAGGGACTGAGACTCTGAAACCATAAGCCAGAATAAACGGCGATCTGAGGGATCTTGTCACCAGAGCAGCAAGCTGACTTCCACAAGAGCCAAAGGAACCTCCCACCCTGAAGTGACTGAAGGCAGAGTTTTCCCATATTTGAGAATGAGTGAAGCAGGCCAGGGCAGGAGGAATGAACTGCACAGACTTCAGGGCACAAGCAACCAGCCCAAGAGGTAACTAGATGTGGCTGAACATCAGAGTCAGCGGGCACCTTCTAACAAGCTGCCCCTCCTGCAATGCATCCTCACATGGCCCCTGAAGAGGACTGAAGGAGACAGGGGATTGGAGACAGGCCAAGGGGCCCTTCACACAGAGATGCTGTGGAAGGAAGTGGCCCAGGGCATTGTTTATCCTTTTCAGTGTCCCTGCTGATCCAGTCATTATCAAGGCCCAACAGGGAAGTAGCTTATTCAAGACAGAACAATAATGAATAAGGCCCTGTGTCAGTAGGAATGGAGACCTCTCCAGCATCCTCGACCAAGTTTGTATGTGCCAGGACGGAACAAGGTGTGGGAACTAGAGGAGCTTTTCCACTTCCTGAGGTCCAAGTCCTGAGCAACAAGGAGAGGAATACCCTGCTGAGCTGATGACTGGCCAGGGCTACTGGTGACTCTCCCACCTAAAACTGTATGTGAGTCTCACTTCTAGGCGTATCCCCTGAGACAAACCTCCAAGCCATTGCAGGCACCAAGATGTTCTGCTCAGCATTATTTATAACCACATGAAAAGGAAACATCCTTAATGCCAACAACAGAGAAATGAACCCAGCGTTTTCCCAACTACATGTACCCTCAATGCAAGGGTCCTTGAGTTGCTCTCTGCTCTGGGAAGATTCCTTGACATTTTAAGCTTCTACAGCCTTGTACATACATTCAAGGCTCTTTATCAAGAGTTTGATCAGCAGAGCAAAAGAAACAATTTTGAGGGAGAGGAGAGGGGCATGAGGGAGAGAATATTTCCCTAACTGTCATGACGGTGTTCCGTTCCAGCTGTTCTCTTTTTAGTATTATTTTTGGTAATAGCTCACTGGCCTAATTTACAAACTGAACATCATAGGTGCATATGTGTGGGCCAACATGAATATATAGAGCTCTATATTATTCATAGTTTCAAGGATCTACAGAGGGTCTTGGAATGTGTGCCATGTGGACAGAGGGTGATGCTGTGCTGTTTCCTCCACATAAAATTTTGTCGTCCAGGGGGCCCGGCGGGATGGCTCAGTGGTCTAAAGCACCTGCTTAGGAAAGCTTGGGTGGCTTCAGGGACCACGGTTCGATCCCCGGCACCACATGCTGCGCCAGCCCTGCCCGCATGGCAGGCTGAGACGGCCATAAAAAATGAGTGAATAAACAAATAAAGGTTCTGAAACAAGAAAAAATAAAAAAAAAAATTTTTTTTGTCGTCCATTGGGCAGCTCCTATCACCCTTTAACACAGAGCTCAAAATTACCCAGAATGTCTAGCTCAGGCTTGGCATACAGAAGAAAAAGGACAAACACCACAAGAAAGAAGAAAGAAAAGAAAGAAAGAAAGAGAGAGAGAGAGAGAGATGGAGGGAGGGAGAAGGAGGAAGGGAGGGAGGAAGGAAAGAAGGAAGGAAGGAAGAATAAGGGGAAAGGGAGAAAGCACCCTGTAATAATTTGTTGAATGAAGGATAGGACCAATCAGAGAGGTAGTACAATTATATCACTCTCTGGACTGTCTAACTATAGCTACTTGCTGCTTTTGGCTTTTCAACATATGAAACCAAAAGACAAAACTTATCACCTAGACTATGCATGTTGGCCTGACCTGGCACCATACCTGTGGCCACCCACCAGCTGACCAGAGAAGCTTTCCTGGCACCCAGCTCTTTCCCCCACATGGCTCATGAAGCCATGATCTAGGTGGTCCAGGCTCCAGAAAAGTGTGACAACCAGAGTCACAGTCTAACAGCCAAAAGAGTCAAGGTGACTCCAGCCACTCAAGTATGCGTCTCCAACACCACAGAGACTTTCATCCTCCGTGTCAATAGTGAAGAATTCCTCCTGGGCCCAAAGCAGAGGACTTTGTTGTCTGTTTCTCTCTCCTGCTGTCCTCTTGATCCTGTAGCCCAAAGCTTCCCAAAACACCAGTGAAGGATCATCAGAACCCAGTTGGTGGACAGAAAGGAAGAAAAATCCAGGCACACAGAGCCATGAATCAACATGTCCTTTCTCATGGGTAGCCGGAGCCGGTTGTACTTTACCGCCTTCCCTTTTAGTCCACTGAATGTCTTGACTGTGTGCTTTTCTAAATATAGATTCAGGGGTGTTTCTACCAAAAAGCAATGTAGGCAACTGCTTATGCTTAGGGATATGTTACTTACAGAATTCTCTGAACTTGACGGTGTTGGGAACTTACTTTCAGCCAGGGCAAGCCAGCAGGAGCCATGTGGTGTGGTGAGCACTTAAAGCCTGAGCCCGACACTAGCAGTGACCACAAGCCATGCTCTTGGGCATCTACCTGGCTTCTGAAGATTGGGCTGGATGGCCCAGGACATCTCAGCAGATCTGAAGTCACCATCCACAGTTCCTACCCTGCCACACAAGCATAAAGCCGTCTGTCTACACTGGCTCTCAGAACTCGCTAATTGGGTAGCCGGTGCTGTCTGTTGATGTGGCATCTCATAGCAGCACAGATCAATTGCGAAAGTGAATTATCCCTGGTTAGTGACTAATAATAATATAATAAGGTTATAACTATTTCCCCAAAAAGTGTGTGTAGGAGCTGCAGAAAATGTGGCAAGAGCTGAAAAATCAAATTAACTTATGCAAAAAAAAAGAAAAGAAAAATCAAAAGCGAGTGGCTCTGCAAAAAGGCAAGAGCAGTTAATTTGACATCAGAATTAAATTATTCCTCTGTTATAGACGAATTTAGCGCTGCAAACTGTAGAAAAATGTATTTAAATGGTCACTGAGCTTATAAAGCCAATAAATTGTTATGATCTTCCTGAGATGTCTTAGCTCACTTTGTTTGAACCTCGAAGGCCTCCCAGTTCTGACCACGCTGCTTGTACAGCTCACGCTCCTCTGCTATGCTGTGTCCTGCCGGCCTTTTCGCTGCGATTTCTGGGCTTTTGGCTCGCTGCTCCTCTGCCAGGATGTTCTTCCTGACCCCACACCGCCTCCTCATCCTGGGGAGGCCTCTGCCTTTCCATGGGACTATCTCCCAGAGCCCTCAGCCTTGGTCTCACTGCTCTTATGTCTTAGTCTGCTTCCTGCTGCTATAACAGAACACTCCAGATCAATGATTTGTAAAAGCTCAGGCCTCAAATGTGACAGCCCTCCAGGGCCTTGGCACCTCTAAAGTTTTCTCCACTCAAGTTTGTCTGCCTCACAGACATTTCCATGTAAGCTATAGTTGGTTTAGATGCTGTTGTTTATCTTTCGGTCCTAGGGGCAGGTGGACAAGATGTCTTGGAAGAGCAAAGGGAAGAGGCCAGTGTTTGCTCCACAACTGAATTCTTGACTCATCACAGACCCAACAGGAACTAGGTCCCCACTGAACAAAGTAAGCTCAAAGCTTACATAGGAGGAAGAAGAACGTGAGGTATCAGGGTCGTATGAAAAGTAACCGACGGGAAACACAGTGCTTGTGAGAGCTCAGGACTAATGCAGATCCCATCATCAAACCTGAGCTGGTGTGGAAGCGACACACACACATCCATGGAACCAAAAGCTCAGAGCTGCTTCAGAACATTCAGGAAGATTTGATTTGTGGCCAAGCTGATGTTTCAGGTTCATTGAAGAAGAAGCAATGGTCTCATTAATGATACAGGCAAGACCAGCTATCTTCTGAAAGGAAGCAGAAACGCACCTGACATCGTAGATATAAGTAAACCCCAGATTGACTGAAGAGTTAACAGGGAAAAAAAAAAATTAAAGCCATAAATACTTTGAAAGAAAATGTCAGCGAGGGTAAGGGGAGTCTCAAGCATTTAAAAATATTGGATTTAAAAAGAGACATATTGTACTACACAAAAATTACTTTCATGGCAGCAGATGTCATTCTCAATAGCAATACAAAATGAATAATTTTACTATAAGACTATTTGCAACACAGATGTCAAACAAAAGCTTAATGTTTCTACATGCAGAGAGCTTAATGTTTCTACATGCAGAGAGTATTACAAACTAATACATGGATGAGGAGGGGCTGAGGAGATAGCTCAGTGGTCTAAGTATATGCCTTGAAAGCTCAGAGATCTGGGTTTGATCCCTGGCACCACATGCCACACTGGCTCCACCTCCAGCCACACTGAGCCAGCCACCAAAACCAGGCCTGGTGGCACATGCCTATAATCCCAGGGCTGGGGAGGCTGAAACAGGTGAATCATTCTGAGTCTGAGCTGCATAGTGAGAAAAATACATAATGTACCATAGTGTACCAAATACATAAAATTTAAACAAAAAAAGTGGATGAGGATGATTTGTATCACTCAGAGGTGAGAGCAGGCAAGACAAACATAAATCCCAATGGCCAACAAACATAGGACAATTTGCACAAACTCACTGCTTGTACTGGAGATGGAAATTACAGCAATGATGAGATTTCACTTGGCCTCTATCAGACAGGCCAAATTAAAAATGATGCTAACATCTATTGCTGCATTGGATGCAGGGAAATTGCCAGCTCATGAATTGCTTAAGAAACTTTAAGTGTTCATTCTAGCAGTTTTAGAAAACAATCTGGCAAGATCCTCTAAAGTAAAAACTACATGTAAAAACTTCATACACCCTTTGACTGATCAATCCTGCCCCTAGGAATCTGTTCCATCAAAATAAAAGCTCCAGCAGGAAGGATGTATGTATAAGGATGTTTATTGCAGCGCTGTTTATAGCAGAGGGTAAAAAGCAGGAAATAAAGTGAATGCCTGTCAATAGAAAACTGGGTGAAGAAATTACAGTACTTCTTCGCTGTGAAATATGATGCTGCAATAAAGGACTGAATTAGAGTGATTGCAACTGACTTGGAGGGGTTCCCGCAAGTGTCATTTTGAATGAGCACAGCAAGATGCGGAAAGGGTGGCTCATAAAATCCCATGTGCGCAACAGTGGCCCGGCCCTCGGCGTGAAAGTGTGTACAGCGTGGGAGCGGCGTCTGCGAATGGGCCTTGCACGTCTCTCGTTTGTGTCAACAGGTGGAAACACACAGGTGGCTCCAGTAGCTAAGAAGGGATGGGAGGGTGCAGGTCAGGAGAAAAAGGAGAAGCAAGAGAGAAGGCCGTTGGAGCAAGGACAGCCAGGTGGGGTGTCAGCCTCCTTCTGCTCTTCTGCACGTGCTCCTCTCACAGGTCAGCAAAAGAGACAATGAGAAGCAGGAAAATGGACAGCACAGAAAGGGTCCCCTGGTAGGGAACAGAGGACACACGGCTGCACCTCATTGTGGAAAGCTTTGGGGATGTCAGGGAGATGAGAGGTGAGGTTCAAGGCAGGGAACAGCGACTGCTCTCTGCTTCCCTGGAGACTTCTATGTACATGGTCCACAGTACTGGTTAGGAATAAAAGCACAGAACGCTAAGGGCTCATCATTACTGTCCCCAACACAGCACCTGAAGACACACAGAGCCTGCGGCAGCAAGCAGCTTCCATGAGGTCATGAGGACCCTACTGCCACCTTGGGACACCACGTCTTTGCAGTACCTGGCTCACTCTACCCTCCTGGCAAACACAATCCCCTCCGCAGCAAGGCCAGTCTTAGTGGCAGCCCTGCAGCCCAACGCAGGGCTGGGAAGGAGGCCAGGGCTCAGTGTGTACCTATCTGTCACTCTGAGTCCAGTGGAAGGGAAGGACTAATGACCCACACTGCCTCTGACCACTCTAGAACCCTGGCTGCGTTGGGTATCGGCCAGGACTTTGCAACCAGGCAGAGCTTCATGCAAACCGGGACTCTGACATTTGTCAATCCCTGGGCTTGGTGTGGTTACTTCCCTCAAGCCTCAATTTCCCCAAGGTTTAGGCAGCATTAAAGGAGGCCATGTCCACACCTCACAGGTCATCTATTCTGGAATAGGAAGTACTCCTGTACGAGAGCCTCAGGGCTGGGATCTTGACTCTACCACGTACCGTACTTAGCTGTATGACCCTGAACAAACTGCTTAGTCCCTCAATGCTTTGAGTTTTCCATCTGCAAAACAAGTGTCGTAGTGTGATTTCCCTTGAGGGCTTACTGTGAAGGAAAAGTGGATTCCTACGAAGAGAAGCGTACCTAATACAGTCCGTGCCCAGCAAGTGCCATGGCACTTGGATGGCCAACAAGATTCTCCCATCTGCAAGTAGAATACTCAGCTAGTATCAGTTTTTTTTTTTTTTACTTCTCTCTCTCCTCCCCCTGCCCCCATCCCATATTTAAAGAGGTGCAGTATTGAAGGCCTGTTCAGTGGCAGCTCTGTGCAAGATGCAAATGACACAACGATGAGAACAGGGGTCAGGGACCCAGGCTCTTGGGACTCAGAACTCCTTGGGGGCATGGGGAAGTAACACTTACATGGCAGGGAGAGTTTGGGATTGGTGAAGCTATTGTGGGACCAAGCCTGGCTGGCACTGTACTGGGGCAAGGGTCTGCCCTTGCAGGCCTGTGAAGACCCTCTGGGTGGCTTTTGGCTCTGAATTCACAGCAGGACCTTCCAGAGACCACCATGCTGGTGCATAGGAAGCTCTGGGCTGGGGTTGCAGATGCCACCCATGCCCAAGGCCCTGGCTTGACCTCATGGTGGGTCAGCCCTGTACGAGTTGCAGAACAGGAAGCTGCTGCAGAGAAAGAGGAATTTGACCCCTCCGACACCCAGGGGCCAGGATACAGGACCTTGCCTGCACTCGCTATTGCTCCTTACAAACCTGACCCTCAGGTTTGCACCTCACACCCACAGGTGCCCAGAGTCATGAGTAGATTTCACTCAGGGGAGCCAGGTCAGCCCTGTGCATTGAGGATGCACTGAGCAGAACCCAGCAACAAAGCTCTCAGAGTGCAAACTTTCCTGCATGCCACCCTTGTGCCTATGGAGCAGATGGGCAAATAGAGGCTCAGAGAGGTGGAGTGACCAGGCCCACCCTCCAAGAGCCTGGGAGGAAAGGCTGAGGCCCTGGGCTTTCCAGCCAGTCGTCCCCCATACTGGCCCTGGGATCTCTGTCTCAAAACGAGATTAGCACCTCCTTCCATAAGCAAAGACTGATGAGAGCCACCAATTGGTGAGATCAGTGTCCTTGCAAATGCAGGGCTCAGATTAGGGATCTGCTATCCAATCAGAAAGGAGCCACATCCTCCAGGAAGCCTTCCTGCTGCGCTCTCCCCCAAGTGCTCCTCAATCATTCTGTATTCAGTCATCCATTCTTGCCAGGCACAGACCCCGGGTGGTTGGTTGGTTGGTTGTCTGGTTGGTCAGTCTGGCTTTATTTAAGACGGGGTCTCAGTAAGTAATTCAGCCTGGCCTTGAGCTTACTGTGGGGCCCAAGCTGGCCTCAAACCCACAGAAATCCTGCTTTAGCCTCCCAAGTCTGGAATTACAGCAACAAACTTGGGTTCTTGCACCTTTCTATCCAACCTACTGCCACCTTGGGACACCACGTCTTTGCAGTACCTGGCTCACTTTGCCCTTCTGGCACATACAGGCCTCTCCACCATCCACATCTTGGCACACAGTAGGCCTGGGCTGGATCCAAGGACCACCTCCCTTTCCTGGCCAGCTCTGCTGGTTCCCTCCTAATGCACCAGAGAAACAGCACTGCCTATAGCTGCCTCCAAGGCACCAGGCACCCACTGAGGTTGCAGTGAAGGCCTTGGCCTCCTGGAGCCTCGGTTGCCAGACGCAGAGAGGACACCAGGCCAGCGCACCGAGTGCCTCCAACCCAGGACAGGTGTTCAACAGACTTTTCTGGAGCAAATGTCTTACAGCTATCTCTTAGAACCTACCATCCCTCTCACTAGAAACCCTCTCTGGCCTGCTCTGCCTGGCTCCGCTGTTCTTTACCAACCCAGCTCCCATCCCCCACTCTTCCAGCCCTCCCTGAACCCCAGGTGGTGTCATCTGCCCTCTGCAGGAGGCACCCGAATTGCCTCCCTCACGGCATCCTCATCCTGTTTTCCACATTATTCTGAGCTCCCTCCACTGGACCTGGTAGCTTCTGGACAGGGACCACATCTTTTCTGCTTCTGTGTTGTATTCAAAGCACACAACAGCCTATAGGATCTCCACGTGTAGCTAATATTTATCTAGGGCTTACCATGAAGTAGGCCCAGGAAGGAGGCTTTCTGTGTTATTTTATTTAATTATCAGACATTTTTCTAGATGGAGTGGGGTGTTGTCACTCAGCTGAAGCCACTGCTAGGACTTTGCGGGGCTGGGCTGAGACGTCAGCATTAGGGGTCTGCTCCCCAGCTGCACGTCCTCCAGTCCTGCCCCCTCTGCAGGATCCACAAGACCTAGGGGCCACTGAAGTCCTCCTTCCCCCTCTCAGGACCCTGAACACCTCCTGGAGTCATGCTCCTTCCAGGGCAGAGCTCTGGGCCACACCTCCGGGATGCCCCAGCCAGGAGCTCCCATAGCCTCCCCCTGCCCTGCCTCCCTCCCTGCTGGCCCAGGGCCTGCCTTCTTGATCCATCTGCTTACATTGCACTAGGCTCCACGTAAGAAGCAAGCAGTGATTATCATAGTAGCACCAAGCTGCTGAGCTTATACTAGGAAAAAAAAAAAAAAAAAAAACCTGGGAGAGCCGAGGGGCTAGGAAGAGACAAGAAGAAGCCAGCTGGCAGAGAGTGCGCCACTGGCCTGTGGCAGGCACCAGGCTTCTACAGGTGGTCAGTCCTCTAGGCCTCCCTGAGCCTCATCAGCAGGCCACTTGGGACCCTCTCTGTGCCCTCCCAAGTTAGTCGTGCCAGGTTCATTGTGTGTGTGTCTCCCTGACACAAACACCTTAAATTTCTTCTCCCCTAGGAGTTGCTGGAAGTGGCCTTTTCTTCCACCTTCCTGTTCTTTAATGCTCTATTTTTTTTAACTGATTAGGATGTGAGATGCATACGTTCCAATTCCCTGAGATGACTGTAATTATTATGGATCTCAAACATGGACTCATAAATAAATAAAAGAAAAAAAATGAACTATATTGAAGAAGCACTCTTCTTGCCATTCCTCTGTACTTTCAGGTGCCTTGTTTATTTTATTTACTTCCATGTGGTAACTTTATTCATTTCTATCATAATCTTCCCGGGCATAGCTCAGTTCTAGGGAAAATCTCACAGCAGCCCCAGGGTGGCAGGTTGGTGTCCACAGCTGGCTGTCTTGGGCAGAAAGTAACTTCTTCATCAAGGGTTCTTGTCCAGGGCCCCTACACCCATGTGACCAGCCTCAGAACTAAGCACTCCCTCAAATACACACACCTCAGGTCTCAAGCTGGACTGGCTTGTGTCCTGTATCCCTGTCCTGTCCTCCCTGTCCCAGTCCCTGGGGCAGAAGATGGCTCTGGTCAGTGAGGCTCCAGGTGCAAAGGGTAAACCTGCCACTTCCCAGTAGCTACTTCCACTCGGCCTGGGCCTCTGCCGTGGCAGCTCCACCACGGGCACCTGTGTTGCTGGGCCTAGGTAGCATCCTGCCCCATGGGGCCCACCCCAGGTCTCCCCCACTGATCTCCACATGCTTCTGCCTGGCCCCCCCTGTGGAATCCCAGCAACCACCACCATATCTGTGCACTCAACAGGCACACACGGGGCAACCGGGTGTCCAAGGCATGCACTAGGCCTGGCTCCTCGGTGCCCAATGCTAGAGCTTGATGTGAGGGGGTAGGGGGTATGAGATGCCAGACCTTAAACCAATAAGAGAATCTTGACAGCCACAAGCACAATGAAGAAAACAAGCGACCCTATTGCCTGGAGGGGCCGATTAAGATCAGTGAGCAGCCATGCCTTCCTGCAGGGGTTGCTGGAGCTGAGCTCCGAGCCAGAAGCTCAGGAGAAAGCACTCAGACAGGAAACAGCAAGTACCAAGGGGCCAAGTAGGCCTCATGCCCACATTTACAGGTGACAAAGCTGAGCCCAGAGAAGATCAGTCACTCCCTACAGCCACACAGTGAGAGAGCAGCTGAGCTGGGATTCCAACCCACATGCAGCTCACTCCACAGCCCACTCTCTTCCCCCTGCATGGCCTACACGGGCCATGGGGCCACAGGGCAGAGAGGCCATGGGGCCCCCCGCTGCAGCACTGCAGGCTTTTTGCACTCAGCCTCGGCCCCCTGGCACAGCCCCAAGTTCCACCAGCTTCCCCAAGGTTTTCATCCCCTTTGTGCTTCTGCAAGCCCATGTACTGCAGCTCTGCTCTTGGTCACTTGTGACCTTTCCCTTGGCCTTTGAAGGTCGGGTTGTCATCCATGCTGGCCTTCTGAGACTCCCCAAGACAAAGCTAAATGCTTCTCCTCCTGAGCCTCCACAGCACAAATCTCCACTGTGTTCACTCATTCCTTCCTTCCTTCATTCATTCATTCATCCAGTCATCAAACACATGTTTGTAGACCTACTATGTGCCCGTCAACCTTTGCCATCAGACAGCAATTGAAAACATGGAGAACAGTGCCTTAGGAGGACAAGCCTGAGACACACAGAAAAACATGTCATCCATAGCTCCCTCCCAGCCTGATCAGTATCCTGGATTAGGGATCCACTTGCCAGCCTCTCTGATCTGGGCATTTTAATCTCATCTGCATCTCTGGCACCTCAGCGCTTCACCTTGCACATCTCTGTGTCCTTGTATCAATGGAAGAATTTGTTTTATTGAACATCTACTATGGGCCAAGTACTGTTCAAGGGCTGGAAATATGGCACGGACAAAGCAGACTGAATTCCCTGCCTGCACGAGGCTTGCATTCTAATACGATCAGAATACAATTTGGTGGATTGTATAAATTCTTAATTAACCATCCAGCATCCTGAGAGGACAGGATGGGAGCAGGAAGCAAAGAAGCCATAGAATGCAGGAAGACTAGGTAGGGAACCAGAGCCGAAGTCCAGCTTCCCTCTCCCTCCACGCACCTCCCCTTGGTCATGCATCTCCATTTGGGAACCAGTGGGCACTGGGGTTTCTCCCTAAGACCCTTGTTCACCTCTGCTTCGTTCCATCACACTGGCCCTGCACTGGCCCAGGCCGCAGCTATCACTGGCTGCCTGCCCGGCTCCCTATTTCCCAGTTGGGTCTTGCCTCCCATATTCCGCAAGCCTCCTCCAGGCTGTTCCTTATGCTGCAACTTCCCCTTCCATGGCCCAGCACTCATCTAAAACATTTCCTCTCAGCATCAGCCACACTGGATAATTCTTTCCCTGCAAACCAGCCAGCCATCTTTCCTCACGCTTCTGACCTTTACAGGAGCTGCTCCCAGTCTGCAGTGTCCGTCCCTTCCCAGCTCCCTGCCGCCCACCTCCCCACACCCATATGGCCTGGCCACCACTCCTTCATCCCCACACTCTCTTTAAATGTCCTGTCCTTAGAAGAGACGTCTCCTGCTGCTGAGCTTGGTTTGGTCTCCTGCTCGGGGCCACAGCCTCCTTCCTCTCATCCACTCCACCTCTGTGTGGCTCTTCCCGAGTAAGCTGTCCTTTCCTCCTGCTTGTCTGCAGGCCCCTGGGGGCAGTGACCGTGTCTACCTTACCTACCATTGCTGGGAGCTAGCACACACACCTGACACGTAGTAGGTCCTCAGTTCTTCAAGTGAGCATACGAATGACTCAACTTTGGACCTCTTGCTAGTAGCACTTGAAGCAGTGCCAAGTGTTCATTCTGTGCTGTTCTGCTTACTTGATAGATGACCTTGGGACTTGGGGTGTGACCTCTCCTAGACTTTGCTAACTTGTCCATAACGAAAGTCATTAACACACATGTGGAAGATTATTGGAGAGTTCAGTGTGGGTGTCCAAATGTTAATATGCCCAGCTCCCAGGAGTTACTCCAGAAAGCTTACAAATCTGAGTGCTAAGTCAAAAGCCTTGGTGTAAACCATTAGCCAGAAAGCTTGTGTTTTGGGTCAAGACATAGTCTTTCAAGACAGGTTCTGGATTCAACTCCTAGCTCTGCGGCTCATTTACTTGGTAACCTTATGCCAGATACCTAAAACCCTTACATGCCTCCGTTTCCTCACCTGTAAGACAGCAGTGGTGAAGGTTCCCTTCTGCTGGGACAGTTGCGGGGTTCAACTTAGGTCAGTGCCCCATGCCTAGGTCACTGCCACACTACGGATGCCCCCTAAAAGTGAGGGGATGTCACAGTTGTTAAAGTGTGGCCCTGACAACCAACCATGGGCTCTTATTCCTGGTTCTCCTTGATGGATGAGGAGATGAGTGGCTGGAAAGGTTCAAGGTCAAGTAGTGGGGCAATGGCAGCTTTGTGCTTCGAGGCCAGATCTGCTGTGCCCAAATCCCATGTTATTTCCACTCCATCAAAGAAGCAGCTCAAAATAGGCCTGTGGCATTTCGGCTAATTTCCTCTAAGCCCTTCCCAAGTAACAAGCTGCAGGCACACAAAGCTGCTCCCCAAGAGCTTCCGCGCCGCAGTGACAAAGTACACGTACCTGGTGGGTCCCAAGCATCTAGTGGGTAGCTCTGCCTCAGCTGCAGAAAGAACCTACAGAGTCCAGCTGGCTGGGAAGGCTAAGGGAGGAGGAGCACAAGGCTGGAGGCCATTCTGGATATGAAAAGGAGAAAAGAAATGAGAGGAAATTCCCCTTTGCTGAGTGCCCCCTAGGTGCCAGGCCCTTCGCCTGGTTTACACCGTTTCATTCTCTCTCGAGTCCCTCAGCCTTTATCAAGCATTTACCATGTAGCTAGCCCTGTGTTTGTTTTCAAAGACATAATGGGGAATATGTCCCAGCTGTTGCCCTCAGAGGGCTTCCTAGGCATTGGGGGAAAGCACACACACACACCCAAGTTCCATAACTGTGGTGACTGAGGGTTGGATGTGAGACCCGGGGATCAAAAGAAGGGAATAGCGGGGAAGTCTCTGAAAGGAGTATCAGATAGAAAGGGCCCATTTTATATCTGGTGAAACTGAGGCTGTCTGCATGACCAAGTGGTTTGAAGTCCTGCAATTCCCAAGTAGCAAAGCAAAGCTGAGCCCCCAAGTCTGCTCTATCCCCAGAAATCCCTTTCTCCATGCTGATGGCAAAGTGACTGTTCCACTCCCTTCCCCTGTCCCTTTCTCAGTGGTGACCTGGCTAGAAGAAGATTAAAGAAATGCTGCTAAAGCTTCAGCCACTGTCCATGGCTCAGAGGTTTGCGGGTCCTGTGGGCATATTTTTCTGAGCTTCTGCTACTGTTCGTTTTCTTTTTAGGACTTTTTTTGGAGGGGTGAATTAAAGGGTTCAAGGGTTGCTCTCAAGGGGTAGGGGTAAAAGGAAGGCCTCTGTCTCTAGTCTAGAGGGACTTTCTGGATAGGTCAGAGGCAGCCAAGGCGACAGCTGTCAGTGATGTCAAGCATATGGTGACACCCAGCAGCTGTTCACCCCCCAAAAGGTCAAGGTGACTTCAGAGGCCTAGGTGTTGGCCCGTCATAGCTTCCTCAAGGACAGTGGCTAAGGAAACTACCCCCACTCTCACATAGCCTCACCCTGTCACTGAACTGCCAGCTCCCCTGCCCACTAAGGTCAGTACGCCAGCCACTCCCCACCCCGATTCCATCTGCAGAGACAAGAAACCAAAGAAGAGGAATCATTGGCCTGCAGACATAGCCCTTGCTGTACCCGAAAGCACCTTAGCAGGCACTGCAGAGGGCCTCATTCCGCTCCCCAGATACCAGGACTCTCTCCCAGGCCCAGAAACCTAGCAATCTCCCCTTGAAGGAGTCCCTCCTTCTGACAAAGGAGCCGAGTGGGAGAAAGCAAACTTCCATGCAAGGTGGAGAAACAGGTAGTTTCTGCATGACTTAGAGGGTACCCTGGCTCTACCTGCAGACCCACTCTTTCCAGAGCTGAGAGAAAGAAGACAGGCAATGGGCTTTACACCAACCAAAGAAACTTTTTTAATTTACTCATCTGCATATTTTGGATAATCATTAGATCATCCAGAAATTAGCAATCAAATTACCTCGAGAAAGTATGGAGTTATTGAGCTAGGAGACTGGAGGATCTCGAACCACCCCCAATGGACCCATCAGACTCATACCTCCCTCCAGCCCCCGATTGTAGATTTGCACCCACTGTGCCTCATCTGCTCTGCTTCACTTAACTCTGAAACTGATCAGAGAAAGAATGTAATCAGTAGCAGCAGCAGCAGCAACAATCAATGCGCTTCTCCCCGACCCCACGGTCCCAATAAGGAAAGGACGCACATAGAGAAACAAATAGTCTAGCTGTAATTACCCCACCCTAACGGTGCTGCTGAGCAAGGGGGCTTACATGCTTTCGTGTTCATAGCAGGGAGATTTCTTTTAATCTCCTCCAGGTCCATTTATGAATGACAGAGGAAACTTGGAAGGATTCACATTTCACCCACTACTCTTGCAAACGCAGCTATCCTTGAAATGAAAAATCACAGCCCAACCCCCAGTTGCCTGTACCCTTTCTCACCCCTTTTCTATGAATAATCTTTCCAAAAATGTCTGCTTGTAGAAGTAAGGTTTGGAATTTCATGCGAAGCCACAGAGAGACAGACAGGGCAGTCAGTGCCCACTCCCCACAAGCCAGAGAGAGACAAAGAGACAGAGGAGTGCAACCAGAAAGCAGATGCAGCTACTAAGCCAGTAAAATGAAACAAATCGCCCTAAAAGCAATGTGGAAAGGACCACACACACACACACACACACACACACACACACACACGGTTCGTAATTACCCACTTCCAGGCAGAGAAACGGCTGGTTGAAGTTTTGTGCCCGTCTGATTATGATGAGAGAGTTGTATTTGAAGCTCTGGGCACGTAGAGATGGAATGAGAAGGAGGCTGAGCTGGAAGAAACACCAAGGGGGTAGGGGGGAGGGACGGGGAGAGGGAGAGAGGGAGAGGGAGAGGCAGAGAGAGGGAGAGAGAGGGAGAGGGAGAGGGAGAGGGAGCCAGCGATCTCTAGCTACGCCTTCCTCTAAGCTCCCGCAGCCCGGGAGAGCGCTCATTTTAGGACTGAGGAGAGGAGTCAGAGGAAGCCAGGCGGCCCCCCACTCTGCCCGGCCCGGCCACCCCCGGGGACTAGGACTCCGGCCCGCGCGCCCCTCCAAGCCGGCCGGGCCGCGCAGCGCTGCCAGCCGCGGAGCGCGCAGAGCGGGCGCGCGGGGAGCTGTCCAGTTCAGCACCACCGGTGATGCAGTAGGTGGGAGCGCTCCGCCGGGGGCGAGCCGGCCGCAAGGTGGGGGGCGGGCGGGCGGGCGGCCCATCCTGCAGCAAGACGCCGGCTCCCTCGACTCCGGGAGCTTTGCGGATAGGGGGAGGGAAACCCGCCTCGATTCTCCGGGAGAAACCCCTTCCCTCCCCCACTTCGCCAACACTACCCCCGCCACCAACAACAATAAGCGCCGCCGCTGATCGTCCTGTCGCCGCCGCCGCCGCCGCCGCCGCCGCCGCCGCCGCACCTGCCCGCCCTGCAGAACCATGGAAGGCGAGACCCCCGCAGCCGCGCAGCTGAGACCTAGGGCTTACAGAATACTGGGAAGTCTGGTCTGAAACGAAAGCGCCTAAGACCACCCCCACCCCCCCAAGCAAGAGAACTGGCGAAGCCAAGGATTTTCATGGCGCAGGCCGCAGAGCCGAGAACGAAGACGGAAGGGTGCATTTCGGCTCTTAAAATCTCTAACTGTCTAGGTCCCGACCATGAGGGATGGTGTTGAAAATTCTGCTGTTCCCTGGTTCACTGTGGAAGCCATCTCCAAATTAGCGGTCACATATGGAAACTGGAGACCAGAATTTTAGGAAAAGAGATTAAAACATCTCACTTGGGGGGTGGGGGTGTCTTTTTATTTCCCCCCTCCCCCCTTTTTTTTAACTCACTGCAACCGGAACAGTTTCTGACCCCAAAGGCAAGCCTCTCTTCCTGTGTGATCTTTATAATTTACACTCTTCCGTGAGCTTTCTTACCTCCCTTTTTTTAAAAACAAAAATCTCTCCATATCCTCTAGTCACACATATATCCATTATATTAGTAGTGGAATTATATTTAAAAAAAATTTTTTTTTTGGCTTTAGTACTTGCACCCTCAAACACACTCTTCCGAGAACCAGAAGTCGGTTGGGTGTTTATATAATGAAGAATTATGGGGCTGTTTGATCGAGGTGTTCAAATGCTTTTAACCACCGTTGGTGCTTTCGCTGCCTTCAGCCTGATGACCATAGCTGTGGGAACCGACTACTGGCTCTACTCCAGAGGGGTCTGCAAGACGAAAAGTGTCAGTGAGAACGAAACCAGCAAAAAGAACGAGGAAGTTATGACCCATTCTGGATTATGGAGAACGTGCTGCCTGGAAGGTATTTGATTTCCCACCCCCTCCACCAGCCCCTCCCCTCACCCTCCCCCCCAACTCCCCCCC
>PVJA010003828.1:70812-93700 GCA_004027025.1 Myocastor coypus | reverse complement strand
TCATTTGTAGAAAAATGGCTGCACCTTGAGAACACACTGCTAAGTAAAATAAATTGGTAATGTGAATTATTGGATGTTTTTTCTTACATGAGAAACCCAAAGCATAGATAAATTAAAGAGCAAAATATAACATAGATGAAAAATAGGGAGGCTGACTTTGAGTTCTAGGTTGGAAACCATTGTTATGTAAAGGAGAAAGGCACTGTCTGGGGCATCATCTATACCTTTTTTTTGTTGGTTTGTTTGTTTCCAGGCAAATTGCATTCATTTTTTCACATGACTTTTTTTTTTTTTTAGAATTTTTAAATTTTCTTTGTTTTTTTTTTCTTGTTTCAGAACCTTTGTTTATTCACTCATTTTTATGGCCGGCTTAACCCGCCCTGAGGGCAGAGCTGGTGCTGCATGTGGTGCCGGGGATCGAACCGCAGTCCCTGCAGCCGCCTGAGCTTTCCCAAGCAGGCGCTTTAGACCATTGAGCCATCCTGCCGGGCCCCTCAAATGACATTTTGAGATCATTTAAGATAATATAAGGAAAGTTATTGGAGGAGTATTTTCGAACCGTTGAGTTTCATTTTGGCAGAATGAAACTGGCATTGTAAAGAAAAAAATGGTGAACATATTATGATCAGTACGTTAAATATTGTTATATAAAACTGCATGACATGTACTTGAACTGGTTTGGAACTTATTTTTGTTGTTATTGGTTGTGGTCAGAAACATCTGAAACACTGATTTACACAGCATCAGGTAAGATGCTGCTTGTGGATAAAAGGAGGTGAAAGATTATCCTTAGCTATCCTTTGTGTGTGTGTGTGTCTGTGTGTGAGTGTTTTATCTATTGAGAAGAGTCAAAGCAGTGAAGTAGAATTTGTGTGACAAAACTACTAGTAGCAATGATTAGGCATTTGAACATGACTCAGGGTGGTTAGGCTGGTGTCAACCTGTTTGGCTTTGGGATCTGCCTATGAGATTGGAGGACCATGCCTATGGGCGTGTCTGGGTGTGGCCTGGGGCCTGATGGGGTATATTTAGTCTCTGGCCCCTGGCTTGCTCACCCTGCTTCCCTGTGCTGCTTCCAAGCCTCTGAACTAAGCAGCTCTTCTGGGCCACTTCCTTCTGTCCCCATGTCCCTTGTCAGCCCCAGCTTACACTGGGCTGAATCCACTGTGATGTGAGCTAATCTAAAGCTTTTCTCCTTTACATTGTGTGTGTCCGCGTGCAGTTTGGAAGGCTCACAGTGCAGAATGGGACTTTTTTGTGATTTAAGCATGTGATACACAGAGAAACTGCCGGAAGTAAAGCACTGGGGTGATTTCCTAGACCTTACCTGGTTATAGTAAAGTCCACAGCTATGTAGATATCAATATGTTATGTGTAATGGTGACTTAAGATCTTTTTAAGTTTAACTTATCAATGTTTGTCAGCAGATTTTGCCTGAAGATTTTGTTTGTAATAAAATAACAGGGCTGGCGAGATAGCTCCAGGGCACAAGTGCCTGCCTGGCAAGTGCAAGGTCCTGAGTTCAAACCCCAGTCCCGCTGCCCCCAAATAAGTAAATAAATAAATAAAAATAAAAATAAATAAATAAATAAATAAATAAATAAATAAATAAATGACATGGTTCACCAAACTGCAGGGGTTTTCTTGTTATTTTGCTTTTAAATGTATTTAGTACAGGGTCTACAGCAGCGGTTCTCAACCTGTGGGTCATGACCCTGGTGGGGGTCGAACGACCAAAACACAGGGGTTGCCTAAAGCCATCGGAAAATACATATTTAAACCCATGCTATGCCATGGTAAAATGTTATTTATTGGAATTAGTAATTTGAGGTAGCCACCAAAATTATTTTTTGGCTTGGGATCCCTGCAACATGAGGAACTATATTGCGGGGTCACAGCATTAGAAAGGTTGAGAACTACTGGTCTACAGGTTCTTACTACACAGATCAGACTCATAGTGATCCTCCTGTTTTCAGCTTCCCAAGCACTGGGATTACAGGCATGCCACCGCTCCTAGTCTCAGTTGCTGTTTCAGCGGGGCCTGGGGGGTGGGGGTGAGATGGGGTGGGGTGGGGTGGGGGGCCAGCATGGCATGGCATGCTGGGGATCAAACCCCTGTCCCTGCACCTGCCTAAGCAGGTGCTCTAAACAGCTGAGCTCTCAGGCCAGCCCCTAAAATTGAGATTTTTAATAGATCACAAAAAACATAATTTATTTGGAATTTGTGAAAATTTTGTCAGGGGTTGGACTGATACCCTACAGAGACAAGAGCTTGTTATCTGATAAATGACCTGGTGAATTTTAAGAGTTTTAAATCTATGTTAGAGTACATTTTTTGGAATCATGGAAGGAAAACTCCACTTTCTATGTTACAATTTAATTCGAAGATAAGTGTAGTATCTCAATTTCTGGGATCACCAAAACAGAGATGTGTTTAATTTTTTTTTTTTTTTTTTTTTGGCTTTTTGAGACAGGGTCTCACTAGGCAGTTGAGGCTAGCCTTGAGCTCACTTTTGTAGCCCAGGCTGGTCTTGAACTCGCATTGATCCTCCTGCTTCAGCCTCCTGAGTGCTGGGATTATAGGCGTGCACCACCATGCCCCGCTGATGTGTTTAAATATTATATGCTTGGTCTAGTGAGGCATGAATAAGACATATTTATTCCTTGGAAAGAGTTTATAATGTAATTGTGAATGCACAAATGTAGAATAGAGGTTGGCCTTGCAGGAGTGTAGAAGTGGTTCTCTTCTCACATAGAGGTTAGGGGTATAGCGAGCATATGGAAATTAGATAGTTCAGTAGAATAAGCACTTTCTTGGCAAGAGCACGGTCTGGGTTCAAACCCTGGTACTGGAAAAAAAAAATCCAGGTGGGCCAGATAGCTCAGTAAGGTGTCGTGGGCTTGCTGTGCTGAGCTGAGCCAGCAGTGTCTGGCACCAACTCTCCTTAGCTGCTCCCTGCCGTTATTCCCCCTGCTGCGAGTGGGTGAGTCCCCACCTCAGCCCTGATGGTGGCACCTTCAGCCACTGCCCTGTGTGAAGCATTTCCTATTCTGAAAGACAAAAAAAGGTTCCATCTTCTTCTAATTACTAGGTTCTTTCTTCTTCCCCCCCAAATGTTGGCTAGATTATTCAAGATTGGTTACAAATGACTCAAAAGTATCCTTCTTGATAGCACAATAGTGCTCATTGCATAAGAGCATGCATATGTGTGTGTTGCTGTAATATGTTAAGTCATTCACCCGCAAGAGAAAAGGGAGTGTCTTGGCCCCACATTACACAAGCCTTCTAGGCACTCACATACAGCCCCTGACTGGCTGGCCAGCCCTCTGAGAGCTCGCTGTGCCGGTAATTATAGTGTAATTATGGAGGCTCAATTATAGAGGCCTGTGTACTTAATGTATTAAATATGTACATTATATTTAAGGTATATAATATGAAATGGGGCACCTGTGGATAGTAAAATAGTGACTATATGGAGACAAATTAACATATCAATTCATATACATTAACTTTTTTGTAGCAAGATCAAGGTGTCTGTACTACTTTATGTCATATTCATTTTTTTCTTTTTTTGACCTTTTTTTATTTTTTATTTTCTGTATTTTTATGGCAGGGTCTACAGGGTATTCAGGGTCTCACTGCTAGATCAAACTCATAGTGATCTGCCTGTTTACAGCCTCCCAAGAGCTGGAATTACACGTGTGTCTTCCACCAGTCTGAATTGCTGTCTCAGCATGCCCCAGGGGCAGGACCAGCATAACAGATACTTTTTTTTAAAATTATAATTATTTTTCCCAGAACCGGGAATTGAACTCAGGCCCTTGCACTTGCTAGGCAAGCACTTATTTTACTGAGCTATCTCCCCAGCCCCTTGATACTGTTTTAAGTAAGATATGGACTAAATGATTTATGTTTTGAGTGTAGAGTCAGTTTATTATCTGTTGCTATGATGAAATATGTGAGGCTGGGTACTTTATAAAAAGATTTCTTTAGCTCCCAGGTCTGGAGATTCAAGAACACACTCCCATCACCTGCTTGGCCATGTGGATGGTATCACAGTGGCGAGCCCGTGAAGGGGAGTGACCAGGACATGCAGAAAAGGTACCTAGGGTACCATTCTTGAAGGAATGAATCCAGTCTCAGGATATCTGTATTAATCCCTTTCCAGGGCGACACCATCTTCCACAAGGCCACACAACTTGCAGGTTCTGTGCCCTCAACATTGCCACTTCTTGTGCATGAAGCTTTGGGGGTCACACTCAAGCCAGGTGCAAGCCATCGCAAGTATTTTGCTTTCCCTTTGGCAGTACTGGAGACTGAATATAGAGAACCCCTCCTGGTCCATGTAATGTATTTGTAGTCCCATGGAAAGTTATTGGAATTCTAGTGAGTTAATTCCAGGCTACCGTGTCCAGCACAACCCATGGTAAGTATAAAGACTCTGAGGCAAGTTGGTAGTTATGGGGAGCCAAGGGATCCTAAGTCCAGCCTGGATGATAGCCATCTGGAACAAAGGACTTACCCCCAGGCTGAACCCAGTTGTTATTAATTGGTGAAGAAGGGCGTGGCTTAAGGATAAGTGGCTGTGAGAATAGTGGGAAGTACTTGGGTATTGTGAGCTGGGCTCAGTAGGAAGCCCCAAATCACCTCAGAAGCATGCAGAGAGAAAGCTATGCAGAAAGGGTAATCTGCATAATGCAGTTGAGATAGTACGTGATGTTTTGGAGTCAGTGCTCAGCTCTGATGCATTATCTTTTATGCCCTCGAAAGTCGTAGCCTCTCATCCAGCTGACAGCATGGAGCAAGGCTCTGCATCCTGCCCCCATTCACACGTTTTATTTGTGGGGGGGAGGATCACTGCCCTGTCATCTTTGCTTCAAAGACCATATGTCAGCACCTGGCTGGGCCAATTTGCATTCCTTAAAGCCAATTGAAGGGATAAGGAAAAGCTCTAGGCAGCTCCCTACATATCAGTGCATAGAAATAGAGTCAGGTGTAGTTAAAAAGGAGATAATGGCTCTTCTTTCAGGGACAGTGGTCCCGGTGCGCCTCCAGAGTCTTGTGCATGCTAGGTGAGTACTCTACCACTGAGCTACCTCCCCAGCTCCCTTTTGGTTGTGCCCAGGCTGTGACCCTGCTGCCTTAGCTGCCTAATGAGCTGGGATTACAAGTGTGCACCACCACACCTGGCCCATAACAAGCACTTTACGTGTCTCTTGCCACTAACTTTGTGAGATCCCCTCTGAGCCATTCCTTCTGCATTTCCTTGTAGCATTTTGTCACCATAGAGATTTTAATGTTAATCACTGTTATCTTCTTAGTTTCACCTACCATTTGTTACATTAATTTCACTTGTTCAGCTTTAAAAGATGAACTATGTCATACACAGTGAAGGTTTACTTGTGTTTGAACCTGATTATAATTCCATTCATTTTTGTTGGCATGGAGAATGCCATTATATGCCATGGTTGATTTCTTATAGATGTGCATTTTAGCTGTCTCACTTCTGCAAGCAGGTTTGCGCTCAACATTCTTCATGTATGTGCTTGTCATGAACCTCAGGCTGTTCTGATAGGTTTCCCCTCAAATTTAATTGGGTGTGGTCTTAGGTGCTTTTCTTATTTCTGAGATAAAAGTACTCAGCACCTGGAGCTAAAGGAGGAAAGGGTTATTTGGCTCTTGGTTTGTAGAGGTTTCAGTCCCTAGTCGCTTGGCTCCAAGGGTCGCTTGGCAGAGAGACATCACAGAGGAGGTAGCAAGCATCACAGAGTAAGCAACAAGCGGTAGGCACACACAGCAGCCCTCCTCTGTCTCATAGTTTCTCTCAGCTCCCTAACCTAAGGGCGGGTAACACTCACACCCTTAACCCAACATCACATCCTTGATCCCAGCACCATATACTTGAGATTCAGCCACCTCTGAAAAAGTCCTGCCTATGACCGCATGAGGCCTTGGGGTGATATTTAGACACCAGCTATAATAGGTATCATTTATCCAAAGTGCTGTGCATGTGAACGTGTGCGTGTGTGCATGCGTGCGTGCATCTGTGTACCACCTCTCTTCTTACACACCAGTTGTACACAAATGGTGACTTGTTAGATAAACTGGGCTTTATTATTTTTTTTACATAGTAAGTGTCTTGGAGGCTATTACATGTCTGTGCACAAAGAACTTTTTTTAATAGCTGAATGTTACTGTACGGTACAGATGTATATATTCTATTACATTTTCTATTATTGGATGCTTACTATTGCAAATAATACTTTGTTACTCAACCTTGTCATGCCGCATGTGTGAGTTTGTCTATGAGTATATTCTTAAATGTAGAACTGTAAGATTAAAGAAAGTACATTCATCCTTGGATAGTTATCTCCCAGGAGACCTCAGAAGGTGCCATCCAACAAGAGAGAGCATCTTTTTCCAAACCTGCAACAGCACCATATATGTTACAAATTTTGAATCTTTGCCAATCTGATACATGAAAAAAAAAAAAAAAAAAAATCTCAGCATAGCCCTAATTTGCATTTCTCTTCTGCTGAAGGATATTTTTAATAGATTTAAGAGCTATTTCTTTGTTCTTCATCAAATGAGTTGTATCAGTCTGTGAACACCATTCATGCATTTATTGAGCTGTTCCTCTTTCCCTTACGGCTCTGTAGGACTTTTCTTTAGGTTAAGGAAGTTAGGCCTCTGTCCTAAGGAGCAAACCTTCTCCCCCATGTGCCTTAACTTATTGTCTTTTGGTTTTGTTTATTGTCTTTTGTCATGCAGAAAATTTGATTGCATTGTGTGGTGGAACTTATCATTTTTGTCTTTTGGACTTTATGTCAAACTTATAAATGCCTTGCCTACCTAAGGAAATAATTTTTTTAAGAGGGTTTATTTGTAAAGGTGTTTATTGCATCATTTGTAAATGTAAAAACTGACTATATAGAAGTCTGATATTGAAGTATGATGCTTTCAGTTATGATACACTCTGCAGTGGTTTATTATAGAATCTGTAAACATAACATCGACAGGAAGTGCCTGAAACACAGGAATAACATGCTAACAAATAAACCTGTAGGTACACGTTTGTTTTGGCCAAGACCAAAATCAAACCATATCAGTTCCAGATTGCCTCAATTACATAGAAAATGGGGGTAGAAAAAATGAAAGGCATATTAATAATTATAATTGGATAGTGTAATTTTTAGTTTTGAAAAGACAAATGGATGTACCCAAGGCCTAAACACCCCCCCCCCCACTTTTGAGCCAAGGTCTTGCTGAATAGTCCAGGCTGGACTCAGACTTGAATTTCTGATCCATTTATAGTCCTCCTACCTCAGCCTCCCAGGAATCTGGCATTACAGGAATGCACCACCATATCTAGTGAGAGATTATGTTATTATTTAAGATGTTCTCCTGTTTGTCATAAACATGTGCAACAAACCCATCTTCTTTGGCTTTCGGCTAGGGGGAGGCTTAGGTGCAGCTCTCTTCGGTCGTCCTGCATCTGTGTGCAGTTGACACCAGTTGCTTCCTCCATGCCAGCCAAGTTTAACCCCAAGAAGGTCAAAGTCATGTACCTGAGGTCCACCACTGGCGAAGTTAATATCATGTCTGCCCAGGCCCCCAAGATCAGTTCCTTGGGTCTGTCTCTAAAAAAAGTAGACGATGACATTGCCAAAGCAACTGGCTACTGGAAAAGTCTGAGGAGAATGGTGACACTGACCATTCAGAATAGACAGCCTCAGCTTCAGGAGGTGCCTCTGCCCCTGCCCTGATCATCAGAGCCCTCAAGGAGCCACCAAGAGGCAGAAAGAAGCAAAAAAGCATTAAGTACAGTGGAAATACCACTTCTGATGAGATTATCAACATTGCCAGACAGATATGGCATCAGAATTTAGCCAGAGAACTTTCCAGAACCATTAAAGAGATCCTGGGGACTGCCCAGTCTGTGGGCTGCCATGTGGGCAGCTGGCACCCTCCTGATATCATAGGTGACATCAACAACAGTGTCGTGGAGTGCTCAGCTAGCTAAGGAGCATAAGAAAATACGTCAATAAAAAGAATGACAGAAAAAATTGCAACAGTGTGGATGCTGTTGTCCCAATGTGACAGCCTCCCAATGCTGGCCGCCCAAAAGGGGCTGTCTTAGTTACTCTTCTCTCATTGCTGGGACAAATACCCAACACCCAAAATGAAGGAAAGAAAGGCTTATTCAGCTCACAATTACTGGAGGTTTCAGTCCATACTTGGCTGGCTCCAAGGTTGTGAGGCCCATGGCAGAGGGCATCCAGTTCATGGTGGTAGAACTGCAACGATGGCAACAGAGAGAGAGTCTGTCTCTCTTGTATTACATTCAAGCTATTGCCCCAGGCTGGGGAAGGTACACACACCCATAATCCCAGTACTACTAAGACTCATAATCTCAGTGGATCATGAGGTCCCTGCCCCATGATTGCATGAGGCTTTGGGGGGACAACTACACACAAACTATAACGGGGGCGGGGGAAGAAGACAGATAGCTGTGTATCCAGAGTCAAAGCTAGTTTGTCCAGATTTCTTTTATAGCCAGACCTCAGCATCCCAGCGAAATACTCTCTCTTATGTATTTCACTGTAGAAGAAAAGTGCAGCCCAAATCACAGTGGTGCCCTCAAATCACTACTACTACACTACCACAAAAAGTTCAGTTTTCTCTTGCGCTGTCCACCCAGTCCTCCCTCCCTCCCTCCCTCCCTCCCTCCCTCCCTCCCTCTATGTCCCTCCCTCCCTCTATGCTCCCCCTTGCCTTCATTGCATGTGATAGACTTTTTTCCTTACCAACTTCAAGTTACAGTTTACAAACAACATAACAGAGTCAAACTCAATGTGAGATTTGAGTTTTGACGAATACATTTTCCCTTGAAGCTGGCACCACTGTTGACATACCAAGACTTTCTCCGTGAGACTACAGAGATCTGACTTTTTAAAAATATAATTCAAAAGTTATAATGTGTTTTATCTAAACCTTCTTGGAATACCCATGAGGATAGCAGTTAATTTTAGATAGAGTATTGAAAAGAGATATATTTCAGAAGTTAATGGTTGATACAATAACTGTATGTAGTTAAATAATTAACTTCTCCAAGGAACTCTGCTTTGGTTATAGCATGAAATTATACACTTGATCTTAGCCAAAAGGCCGAGAAGCGATAGCATGAAATTATAATAATTAAAAGTGGTGAAGAATCCTATAAGCCATAAGTTTTTTTGTTTGTTTGTTTGTTTTTTGTTTTTGAGCTGCTGAGACTTCAAAGGGACATTTCTATGCACTTAGGGGTTTTGATTTCTTTCTTTTTTTTTTTTTTTTTAAATTTAGATGCTGGGTCTCGCTATGCAGCTCAGACTCCTGTCTTAGCCTCCCAACCAGGGCTGGGATCACAGGCGTGCACCACCATGCTTGGTCTTGGTGGCCAGCTCCTGTTCCTTACTACTCACCTGTCCTGATGTCTCTCCCTCCCTGTTTCTTTTGTAATTTGTGGGATGTGAGAAGACCATCACCCGCAGTTTTGCTTTTTGTTCTGAATACTTAACAGATGTAATTTCCTAAAGGCCATGTATCTCAAATAATGCTGAGTTTCATCAATAGACTTAATTTATATTGAGAAGCCTGAGAAAATTGATCCAACTTGGAAATATTAAATTGTAAAATTAGGTTCTTAATCATTTCTCTTTTAATTCTTCTTCTTTTGGGTGGCATTAAATCCAGGGCCCTCCTGCCGAGCTACCTTCCAGCCTTTTAATAACGTTTAATTTCCAGACGGTTTCTTGCTGACTGACCAAGTTGCCCAGACTGGGCTTGAATCTGCAGTCTTCTTGCCTCAGTCTTCTGGAGCGTTTCCATCACTTCTCCAGCTGCTTTGCAGGTGATATGGTGACTCAGGGCACTAACATATTGAACACTACATAATCCTGAGCATTGTTGTGTTCATGTAAAAGTAACCTAGAGATTAAAAGTAATGTTCCTCGTAATTTGAGATGACAGCAAAGGCACTGGGACAAATTAGGGGCTTGTGCATCGTTGAGTTATTGGAAGTTGATGGAACTAGAGATTTCAGTAGAAACAGCATCAGAAATGTGTTAGGCTCTGCAATTGCAGAACATTTGACTGTGTATGTATCTGCTTCCTCTTAGTCCAAAGAGAAGTATATTCTTTTCCTTTTCCTTTTTTTTTCTAAGCAACATCAATAGGGAGGTGGGTCATGCCCACACACTGTACTCTGTAGAATGATTGTGAGGACAATATGCAATATGTCAACTTTCAAAGAAAAGAAAGGGGAAAAGAAAAAAAAAAGTAATGTTGATTTAAAAGTGTTAATGTTTAATTGTTTGATCAATCTTACATACCTATATGTATTAATCCAAACTGATCTGATGATGAAAATATGTAATATAACCATTGTTAAATTTAAACAATAAAAATATTAAATTAAAAAAAAAGAAATGTGTCAGGCTATTTGTAGAGAAAATTTGTGCAGTGGTTGAGTGCCGGCTCTCTAAACTTCATAGAACAATGACTATCTCAGACAGTTGCCATACATTTCTTTTGGAGGTGTGGTAGAATAAATTATTGGTTCTGAGAAAAAAAAAAAGAATAAATTATAGGTAATCAGTATAAATGTTTGGGGGCTCCTGAAGACAAGATTGTGTGAATGGATGATAATGCTCTAATGCACTGAGGAGTTCATAGCTCAGTGAGGTGCTGGGACCTGAGGGGGGCCGAGGAGGCGGCTCTGTCTGTGATCTACCCTCTTCCCCCAGCTGAGCCATCAGCTGGCCTCATGTGGCTGCCCCCCTTGCCTGCCACTGGATGAACTGCTTCTTTACACTGTGGGAGTCTGCCCCTGTGTACCTGTGGAGAGCCACCAGGACACGCAGACTGCTTGCTTTGCCCCTGCGAAGCTCTCCGGCGGCTCCATCCCTTTGACAGACACCATTATTTTGTTGTTTCTGAGCATTTAACCCTGTTTCCCTTGGGAAGAGTTCCTGTGAACTCCCTTGGGAAGGGCTTTGGGATGCAGGGTGCAGTGCTTACTTCATGCGTGGTCCCTTTGTCTTCAGCCATTCTCAGAGTTGCGTGGGCCAGTCAGCAACTTCTTTCTCAACCCTCCCATTAGGAATCCCCCATTGCCCAGTGTGGTGGTGCACGCCTGTAATCCCAGCACCCAGGAGGCTGAGGCAGGAGGATCGGTATAAGTTTGAGACCAGCCTGGTCTACAAAAGTGAGCTCAAGGCCAGCCTGAACTGCACAGCGAGACTGTCTCAAAAAGACAAAAAAAAAAAAGAAAAGAAAAAGGAATCCCCCCATTGATCCTTTGATCACCCTCTATGTCCCCTTTTGGGATCCTGTGACCTGTTGCTTGAATTTTGAAAGATTTGCTATCTTAGTCACTGTTCTATGACTGGGCCCTGGTGTCTGACATGCACAATTTATTTATGTTTTTTTGTTTTTGCATTTTTGTGGTGCTGGGGATTGAACTCAGGTCCTTGCGCTTACCAGACTGGTACTTATGCTGCTGAGCTATCTCCCTGGCCCAGAACATGCACAATTGAAAGGAGGAGGTGTTTGTTTTGTCTTACATTTCAGTGGTTTGTCCCTGCCTGGTTAGTTGGCTCCGGGGCAGGATGGTACGACACAGGGACATGGCAGAGACTAGCTGCTCACTGCATGGTGAACGGGAAGCGGAGAGGGGAAGGGGGGGGAGCACCCTTCCAGGTCTCCCCTTCCCCCGCCCCCCTGCACAGTGAGCTCAAGTTGGCCAGGGGAACCTCACTGTCCCCTCACCTTCCAGACACATCAGGCTTTGGGAATGTTTTCAATCTGAGTTATAACATTTGTGTGCATTATGATTTATTTCTCATACAATACAATTCTGTGTCCTTTTTTCAACTGCATAATGTTATGTGTTCACCACACAGTTACCATAAGAAGAACTTCACTGACCTTAAAACAAATCCCCACGTATACTTGTCAGTCATCTTCTCTCCAAGGCACCTGGTGAATTTGTCCTGGTTTTCATCTTTAGAGTGCTCCTTTTTAAAAAACACACAGTAGGTAGTCTTCTCAAATTTCTCTTTTTACTTAGCAATGTTCACTGTGGTTCTTCTACGTTGTGCATGAATTTCTAGTTCATTTCTTTTGATTCTCAATAATTTTCCAAATCATGTGTGATATGTGAAATGCCCTTAAAATATATGGTTAATATTTAAAATTAAAAATACCGGGGCTGGCGGAGTGGCTCAGCAGTCTAACGCTCCTGCTTAGGAAAGCTTAGGTGGCAGCAGGGATGGCAGTTCAATCCCCGGCACCACCTGCTGAGCCAGCCCCACTGCCAGGGCAGGCTGAGCTGGCCATAAAAAAAAAAAAAAAAAAAAAAAAAAGAATAAATAATGATGATGTAAGGTTTATATATAAAAAAGACTTATTTAAAAAAATACATTACTTTGTCATCTCCAACTATGTCTTTTACTATAATGTTTTAGTTTTAATTTAAAATATTTATTTTAAACACATTTTCCTCATCACTCTTAGCACTTTCTAAAACAGTTGTGCAGGTCCTCTCTATATCTTCCTAAAGCGTGATCCTAAAAGCTCTGTGAACTCCGCTCCAGTGGGAAGGCCAGCCCTGGAAACATTCTGGTGAGTTCTCCTGCATCCCGCTCCCCTGGTCTGCTACTGTGCAGCTTGTGACTCTTGACCGTGGTCAGATGACCATGGGTGCTGAGCACTGAAATCCGTTTAGGGCATCTGGGCAGGTAAGACGATTCAGCTCCTGGCAGTCATGGAAGAGCGCCTGTAGAACTGGCCCAGAAGGCAGCAGGAACAAAGGCTAGGTGCCTCGGAAGGACAAGTGGGCATCATGATGGTAATTAGAGGCTGAAGGACTTTTACTATAATAAAGTTTAAGAATCTAGATACTATTTTCAGGCACATTCCATAGTTAATTCATTCATCCATCCAAAGATGATGTGGTTGCTGCCAGCCTTGGGGGCACAGGGTTCAGTGCTGGGGCCTCACACTGAGCTTTATCCCCAGCCCTTTAAAAATATATATATTTTTTCTTTACCAGTACATGTTTGTGATGTGTAATGAGCGTGTTCATCTTGTGGAGACACTGTACCTCCCTTACCTCCCTCCATCTCTAGATTCCCTTCTGATTTGCAAAAGGCCTGTTTCCTATTATCTTTTTATTTTGCTCCTTAAATTACTTACACTTTGGCTTGCTTTCTGTCTTTTTTTCTCTCTCTCTTTCATTGTTCTTGGTACTGGGAATTGAACTTAGGACCCTGTACTCCCATGCAGGTGCTTGTGCCATTGAGCTACACCACCAGCCCTTGGTTTTTCATATAAGATAAATCAGATAGGGGCCAGTGAGATAGCTCAGTGGTCTAAAGCACCCACTTAGGCAAACTTAGGCAAAGTACAGAGACCATAGTTCAATTCCTGGCACCACACACTGCAACAGCCCCACTCCCAGGGCAGGCTGACCAGGCCACACACACACACACACACACACACACACACAATCATACAATATAATATTTAAAATTTCATATCTTGATTTATTTTGCTAGCATTATGATCTCAAGGTATATCTGTTTTCCTACAAAGGATTACAGTTTATCCTTCTCATGGCCTGAGTAGTACTCCATTGTGTATAGGTACTGCATTTTCATTATTCATTCATCTCCTGTTAAGACATATTGACCACTTCCAAGATTTACCTATTGTGAGTTACTGGGGTTCCCTAAAGTCCTTGCCTATATATTTAAGGATTTAACTAGTTTATTTTCCAGAAGATTTGTTTTTTGTATTTTGATATCTAGGTCTTTGATTTGATACTATGTTAGTGTCTTTGATTTGATACTATGTTAGTGCGTGCTGATGGGTATGCACCAGCTTCACTCCTCTGCATCAGGAAAGACAGTTTTCCCAGCACCATTTGTTAGGGAGGTTGTCTTTTGTCTAGTGTATTTTGTGGCTTGTTTGACAAAGATGAGGTGGCTAAATGTGCCTGAGTTTCTTCGTTCTTCCTTTCCTTTCTCTTTCTTTCTTTCTAATGCATTTGGTACAGGGACTACAGGGTCTCACCACATAGATTGGACTCGTAGTGGTCCTCCTGTTCTCAGCCTCCCAGGTGCTGGGGTTATGGGCATGCACCACCATGCCCAGCCTCAGTCTCTGTCTCAGTGCGCCCTGGGTTGGGGCATGCCCAGCACAGCTGTCCCAGGATCGAGCACTGGCCGCTGTGCTCTGCCTAAGCAGGTGCCTTAGTCTGCTGAGCTATCTGGCTGGCTCTTGTTTCTGCAACCTCTGTTCTGGTCCATTAGTTCTTTGTGCCAGTACCGTGCTGTTTTTATCACTACAGCTTTGTCATGGGCTGGAGATCCGGGATCATAATGCTTCCTTTTTGCTCTTGTTGTGTAGGATAACCTATGGACATCTTCTCTTCTAGTTCCATACAATTTTGTTCAGGATTTTTTTTCTGTGAGAAATGCTGCTTGCATTTAGTTGGACTGCATGAGATCTATGTATCAGTTTTGCTAATATGGCCAACTTGGCAATATTGGTTTGGCCTGTCCAAGAACGGGGGATGCCATTCCATTTTCTGGTGACCTCTTTACTTTTTTAGAAAACTCTATTTTCCATGGTAAAGGTCTTTCACTTTCTTGATCACATTAATATCAAGGTATTTACTTGTTTTATAGCTATTATGAGTGATACTGTTTTGTTAGCTTCCTTCTCTATGTGTTCATTGTGCCGGTACAGGAACACTATTGATTTTTTCATGTTGATTTTGTACCTGGCTCCTTTAATGAATTTTTTATGAGTTCTAGGTGCCTTTTCCTGGAGGGGTGTGTGTGTGTGTGTGGGTGTGTGTGTGCGTGTGTTCTCTGTACAGAATTGTGTCATCTGAAAATAACGATCATTTGACTTCCTCTTTTCCCATGTAGATCTTTTTTTTTTTTTTTTCTCTTGCCTGATAGCTCTCTTCCCTGATGTTGAGCAAGAGTGGTGAGAGTAGAAAACCTTGTTTTGTTCCTTATTTTCGGGGGAAAGCTATCTGTTTTCCATCATTTGTGATGTTGGCAGGTGTGTCCTAAATGCTTTTATCAGATTGTGATAAAGCCCTTCTGTGCTTGTTTTCATCAAGGTTTGTTTGTTTGTTTCTTTCTTTCTTTCTTCCTTTCTTTTTTTTTTTTTTTTTTTTTTTTTTTTTTTTTTTTTTTTTTTTTTTTTTTTTTTTTTTTTTTTTTTTTTTTTTTTTTTTTTTTTTTTTTTTTTTTTTTTTTTTTTTTTTTTTTTTTTTTTTTTTTTTTTTTTTTTTTTAAGTACCAGGGAATGAGCTCAGGCAAGTGCTTATTCTACTGAGCTATCTCCCAAGTTTCTTTTTTTTTAAAGTATGAATTATGTTGAATTTTATCAATGCCTTTTTTTCTGTCTATTGAGATAACCCTTAGTTTTTGTCCTTGTTTTTGTTTATGTGTTGTTTTATTTTATTTTATTTTTTTCTTGTCTCAGAACTTTTGTTTGTTTGTTTATTTATTTTTATGGCTGGCTCAGCCTGCCCTAAGGGCAGGGCTGGCATAGCATGTGGTGCCAGGAATCGAACTGCGGTCCCTGCATCTGCCTGCAGGTTCTTTAGACCACTGAGCCATCCTGCCGGGCCCCTGTTTATGTGTTGTATTATATTTATTGATTTAATGTATGCTGAACCATTCTTTGTATCCATGGAATGAAATCAGCTTGGTCTTAGTCCCGATGTATAATTTTTAATGAGTTTTGCATGCTGGTTACCAGCATCTTATTGAGGATTTCTGTATCTATGTTCATTAAGATGATTGGTTTGCAGTTTTCTTTTTTTTTATCCAGTCCCTCTCTGGTTTTGGTATCAGGATAGTGCTAGCTTCCAGGAATGACTTTGGTTGTATTCCTTCCCTTTCAATATCATTGAGCACTTTATAGAATATTGGCATAAATTCTTCCCTGAAGTTCTAGTAGCATTCACCACTGAACCTATTAGGTCCTTGGCATTTCTTAGTTTGTAGGGTTTTTCTTTAATATCGTTTTTTTTACTGGCTTGCGTTTGTTGTCTGGGTCTTGCTACACAATTCAACTGCAGTGATCTTCCTGTCTCCGCCTCCCTAGTGCTGGGATTACAGGCATATGCCACCACGCCTGGTTCCAGGGCTGGTATGGCATATGGTACCGGGGGTTGAACTCAGGTCCTGTGCTTGCCAGGCAGGTGCTCAGAACACTGAGCTATCTCCCCAACCCTGTACAAATCGTTACTTTTATATCTTTGCCTTGGTTCAGTTTTGCTAACTCGTGTGTAGAAATCTGTCTGTTTCTCTCCTGTGGGCCATGTGAACACCCGTATCCCTGACCACAGTGAATCACATCCACTGCTCCTCTGCACAGTGGGGTCTCTGTGGAGGCCCCTGGAGTGGCCAGCAGTCTCCGTGCACCTGCAGGCTTGGGATGCCTCTCCCACACAGTAAATCTGGGCTCAAGGAGAAGGCATTGCCTATTACCCCTTCTTTGTTAAACTTCCTCTCTTTGTCCTCCCTGTGGACTCCAGCTCCCGCTTCAGATCCTTCCTGGGGCCGGGGGACCCACTCCCCTCCTTGTCGTCTCACACTGCTGTAGTCTAGTGTCAGGACACCAAATTGTGGGGAGGTTCCTTCTCTGGTGCCCACTCCTTGGCCAACCTCCTGGAAGTCCTGCTGCTTATAAATTGTCCAATGGTGGAGAACAGGCTTACAATCTAGTATGTCGGAGAACAGCTACATATAGTCCTGTGGATTTCACTTTTATTTCTAACTGCATTGGTATGGTTAAGGGTTTGTCTACTTCATCTCTCCTTTCAAAGAACCAGCTCTTCATTAATTCTTTTTTCTTTCTTTTTTTTTTTTTTTTTTTTTTTTTTTTTTTTTTTTTTTTTTTTTTTTTTTTTTCCTGTGGCCTGCTCAGCCTGTGGTGGGGCAGGGCTTGTGGCATTCTGGAAGTCCAACCATGGTCCCTGAGTATCCCTTGCTGGGACAAATACCTCACACACAAGCTTAGGGGAGGAAAGGTTTATTTAGTTTACAATTACTGGAGGTTTCAAGACGCTGCCCCGCTTTATAGGGTCTGGAGGAGGGGCTGGGGCGTTATCATGTCCAGGATGATTCACTGCATACCTATGAGAGAGACCACTGTGTGGGAAGCGGGGGCTCTGACAGTTCCTGCTGTCAGTTTAACGGTTAGCGCCTCTTTTGGCCCCGCCCCCTCAAGCCCCACCTTGGTCCTTCGGCCCTGCCCCTCAAGCCGTACTTGACAGCCCCATGGTTTGCATGAGGCTTTGGGGGGGACAACCAGATACAAACCATAACACTGAGCTTACCTAAGCTTGCCTGCTGAGCTATCTCGCCAGCCCCTTCATTAATTCTTTATGTTTTTTTTGTTTCAACTTAGTTTCCACTCTGATCATTATAATTTCCTTCCTTGTACTAGCCTTGGATTTGCGTTGTTCCATTTTTCCAGATCGCTGAGGTGCATACTTAGGTTATTTATTTGGAATTCCTCTGCTTTTCTGGTGTGAACGCTCACACCATATACTTTCTTCTTAGCATGACTTTCCTTGTGCCTTACAGGTTCCGGTATGCTGCACTAGCCCTGTTCCTTGTGCTGGGAAATGTGTGACTTCTTCTGTGAGGCATCGATTATTCCAAAGCGCGCTGTGTCATACAGAAAGTCATTACTGTGGTTCCTCTTGCCACTGATTTCTAGTTTCATGACACTGTGATTTGAGAGCATGCCTGGGGCCATCGCGATTCTTTTGGATTTACTTAGGCAAAGTGTGTGACCTAGGAGGGGAGGTCTGGTTTAGAGAAAGTTCTGCATGCTGCTGGATGGAATGAATATCCTGCTTCTGTTGGGTTGAACACTCTATAGATACTTAAGTTCAATTCTTTTTTGAAGGTATGGCTTGACTCATATTTCTTGGTTGATTTTTGTTTGCTTAGTTGATCTGTTTGTGGAAGTAGGGTATTGCGGTCTGTCACTAGGATTGTGTTGCTTATCTGACCTTTTATGTCCAGGAGGATTTGTTTTATGAAGTAAAGAGCTTCAGTGCTCGGTGGAGCTGTGTTTCTAATTGTTCCTTCCTGCTGCAGAGTTTCTTCCTTTGCTTTCATAGAGTGCCCGTCTTGGGTCTTCTCATCAATTTTGGCTTGAAGTCCACTTTGCTGAAAATTGGAGAGTCGCTCGCTCTTGCTTTCTGGCTTCTGCTGCATAGAGAAATGCTTCTCATAAATTTTGTGTCTCAGAGTTTTCATCTCAGGGCTTCCTTAAAGATTATGTTCCTTGTGGGTAGCATGCCGTTGGGTTTTCTGTTTTGCCTATTCTGCCCACCAGTGTTTCTTAGTTAGAATGTGGAGACTGCTTGAGTCACCACTGGAAAGCCTTGGTGGACGCCTGGCCCTGTGGAGCCTCACTTTACCAAGCCCTTTGCTTTTCCCTTTCACATAACCATTTACCCTGTTGGCTGCTTTCAACCCTGGGCCCTTCAGCTTGGATGTCTGCATTGTTTCTGTGTAGGATATGCTTGAGTCCCTTTCTGTCATGCTGATTTGGTTGTTGTGAATTTCTTAAGGTGCTGTTGGTCCTGGAAGATTTGAAATCCTCCATCTTTTTCTTTTCTTTCCTTTTTTTTTTTTCTTTGCGGTACCAGGGACTGAACTCAGGACCTTGCACATGCTAGGCAGGCACTTATTCTACTGAGCATATCCCTGGTCCTCCTCCATCAATTCTGAAACATAATTTCCTAGGATATAATACTCTGGATTGAAAGGTGTCTTATTTGAGGGCTAAAAGGACTTCCCCATCCTCTGCTGGCCTTTATGTTTGGGTTGAGAATACTTTTATCTTTATTGATTTTTTTTTTTCACCTGCTTTTAAAATTCTACCTTTGTGTTGGATTTCTGGGGTTTTCACTGTGGTATATCATAAAGGTTCTTTTCCAGTTCTGGCTATTTGGGTTTTATATGTCTTACTATCTCTGTTGAATTCTTTCCCCCTACATGGAAAGTTTTCTGCTTTTTTTTTTTTTTGTCTTTTTGAGACAGAGTCTCATTATCATTATGCAGTTCAGGCTGGCCTTGAGTTCATTTTTGTAGCCCAGGCTGGTCTCAAACTGGCACTGATCCTGCTGCCTCAGCCACCCAAGTGCTGAGATGACAGGCATGTGCCACCATGCCTGGATAAACAGTTTTTTTTAATTTTGTATTTTAGGGAAGGGTGTGCAGGGTGTTCAGGGTCTCACTACTACATCGGACTCATAGTGATCTGCCTGTTTACAGCCTCCCAAGAGCTGGGATTACAGGTGCGTGCCCAGACTCAATTGCCGTCTCAGTGCATCCCGGGGGGAGGGGCAGCACAGCAGGCCTGGGGATCAAACCTCTGGCTCCTGCACCTGTTTGCAGGTGCTTTAATCCACTGAGCTATTTGTAAATAGCTGTAAATAGTTTTTTAATATCATTCATGGTGTCTTTAATTCCTCCCCCTCTCTCTATATCTATCTATCTATCTATCTATCTATCTATCTATCTATCTATCTATCTATCTATCTAATGGCTGGCTCAGCCTACCCTAGGGCTGGGCCTGGCACAGCATGTGGTGCCAGGGATGGAACTGTGGTTCCTGCGGCTGCCTAAGCTTGCCTAAACAGATGCTTTAGACCACTGGCCCATCTTGCTGGCCCCACTCTGTTTATTCTTAGAATATCTTTGCATCACTTAGCAGCTGTTGGATGCTTTCCTAGGTCTCTTACTGTTTCTAAAGGCATCTGAGCATACGGCTGCCTGTATCACCTGTCTTCTGTCTAGTTCCACCTCCTTCCTCATGTGAGCCAATTCTGCTGCCCATACTTTGAATAGAAGTTTTAAAAATCACCTAGATTTATATTTGATACCATTTTACATATTTTTTTCTTAATGAATTGGTCATTCATATATTTTTTTGACTAGCTGAGCTACCATGTGTGTGTGTGTGTGTGTGTGTGTGTGTGTGTGTGTGTGTGTATGCTGTGCTCACCTATCTTTAATTCATTGATCTGTTTTGGGGTTTGGATTTCTGCCCTATCAATGACCGGTGGATTAGCACCGGGGAGCTAGTAGCTTTTGGAGGCATTTTCTTGCCATGTTTTCTGGGGTCTCTGTCATCTCTCTGGGTTGATGATTGAGTGGAGCAGAAAGGCTTTTCTGCTTGCGTGGAGATCTCCTGGGCGTTTGCTTCCCAGCCCTGGGATCCTGGCCTTGGTGCATGCTGGTAGCTGTCTGTCTTTTCCACCTGTGCTGCGGTTTAATAGGATCAGCCTTGGTCCCTGTGCTCTAAGCAGAGCACGCGGGCCTAGTCTGTCAGCATCTACAGATCCACGCATGAGTCAGTTACACATGTGAAAAATTGGCTCACAGTTTCACTCTGTTAGCAGTTCCCCCTGCAGACTGTCGTGTGTGGCTGCTGGTAGGTAGACACGGATGTGGTGGGTGGGGGACAAAGGAAAGCCGGGAAGAGGGGACAGATCGTTGGGAAGAGAAACATGAAGGATATTGCAAGGTAGGAAATCGGACAGGAGGGTCAAGGGCAACTGCTGGGGGCGGGGTGTGGAGTAGGGGGATGCAGAGGGAGATGGGGGCAGGGTGGGAAAATGTCAGAGCCTGCTAATGACTTTGAGTTAGCTTGCCTTTGGGTCCTCTATGCCCAGGGTTGGCGAGGGTTTCCCTAACTGGCCTGTCAAAGGTACTGTTTAAAGCCGGGCGTGGTGGCTCACGCCTGTAATCCCAGCACTCGGGAGGCTGAGGCAGGAGGATCGGTGCGAGTTCGAGACCAGCCTGGGCTACAAAAGTGAGCTCAAGGCCAGCCTCAACTGCATAGCGAGACCCTGTCTCAAAAAGACAAAAAAAAAAAAAAAAAAAAAAAGGTACTGTTTAGAAAAAGGCGCTGGTTAGTTCTTACTGTCTTTGGATTATGTGTGACCCACTCCTATGCATGGTAGAGAAATGGAAGAAGGACGTGGAGGACCAAGAAAGGAGCAGTGAGCCCCGCCCAGGTCCACAGCGGGGAAGCTCAGACCTGTGGTGGGGAGCAGCACAGCGGCCCGGGCCTGGCTCTGTCCTGTTGCCCCCTCCTCACAGTCTCCCTGTGATCCGTTCTTCCCTCTGCCTTCCCAAGCCCAGGCACGCTGCCTGCTGGGGCAGTCATGGCGGTGCTCTGTTCTACCACCGCCCGCCACCTTCCTGCCTGCCAGAGGTGAGGCCTGGCGCCCTCCGAGACACCTCCCTGCTGCGGCACTGCTCACGTCCTGGTCCACTGCAGGCCTTCACTCTGACTTTTGGTCCGAGCCCCGCTGCTATCTGAGGGGTGGAGGGTGCGGTGTGATTGGCTTCGCACCGGTTTTTTGCTCATTTCTGCCAGGGGCCCTCAAAAGCAAGCAGGCAGGTTTCAAGGAATACAGCGGCTGGGTAGTGTGCTGACGCCATTTCCACTCGCATGAGCTGCCAAGGTCTCTTCCTGTAACGTGGCTTCACGGTGATCTCCGCGCTGACGATCAGGGTCTCAGTCTTGGCTCACCTCCGCTAGCCATCCTCGCAGCACGGAGCCCTCTCTTACTGTAATGTGTTTTCCCACAGACAGGCTCCGCCGATCATCTTTCATATGCTTGGGTACCTCTTACCATCGTCTTTAGCAAGTGTGGTGCTTATTCCATCTGCTGCTCATTTTTAAACTGGATTACAGCTCCGGAAACAGCTCAGCGGCCTAAGCACCTGCCTGGCAAGCACTGGGACCCAAATTTGATCCCTGGCACCGCATGCTGTGCTGGCCCCCAAACCAGGCATGTGGCACAGACCTGTGATCCCAGAGCTAGGGAGGCTGAGACTGGAGGATCACTATGAGTCTGAGCTACTTTGTATCAAACAAACAAACAAAAATAAATAAAAATAACTTAAACTAGATTGCTTGGGGGTTTTGGTCTAGTTGTTTTGTTTTGTTTTGTTTTGTTTTTAAATCTAAGTAGAAGTCCTTTATCAGATCTGTGAGTTGCAAATATTTCTCTCCCAGTCTGAGGTTTGCCTTTGGAATATGGGTCTTTAAAGAGTTCTTTGGGTGGGTGATTCTGAAAGTCTGGTTCTGAAGTCTAGATCTGCTTGAGGTGGGAAGGGTGGGTCACGCTCCGAGGTCACCTATTCTTTCCTCTTTTGTTTCTCTCTGTTCTGAGTCCTGACGACCTCGTCACTAACACAGGAATATTAAGTTACCTGCCCAGGAGCAGGTGCTTTTCAGTGTGGAGTTCTGTGACGCTGCTACCACCCGAGCCTTGGAACCCTTCCTGGAAGGCCACCAATACCCGGTGAGATCTTCTTACCTTCCTGGTCGCTTTCACAAAGGAAAAGTACTACGTGATCCAGACGCCAAGAATATTTGATTTCCTTGTGGAATTTCATTACTCCCTCTGCGTAAAGGCGCAGCGCTTAGGATGGCGCGTCAGAGTGAAATGGATCTGCCGCTAACGTTATGAATCACAATGGCACAGCAGCTCCTGGATCGGGTCCCAGAGGCGCTGATGGCAGCAGTGACCTTTGTGATCACTGTGTGTTGCCGATCTGTGCGCATGCCCACAGGTGAGCAAGCGGCGTGGCCCCTGGAATCTCGACATCTTCACATCATCAATGAGCTTTTTTGCGTAGAAGTTGTTTTTCTCCCTGCAGTTAGCGCCCTGGTGGGCAGAGCAGGAAGACCAAGACTAGGCTCATGAAGAAAATGGCACGGCACTTCGAAGATAATCTGTAGATGGAATATTTATTTATATATTTATTTGAT